>JAGDQP010005954.1:8857-32737 GCA_022664845.1 Lepisma saccharinum | reverse complement strand
CTTCCTTGCTTCGCAGATCAACCATAACAAATATGTCACAATATGTCGAGAATAACCAAATACTTAATTTCATTTCAGGATAACTAATCACACCTTTTCTATAACGGTTATAAATTAACACATGGTTTCCAACGGCCATAGTGCCCTCCATTTTCTAATAAATAGAATCTACCAATTGTCCTATTCATGACCATATCCACCGCCAGAATTCTTGAGTATTCAAAATTTCAACAATTACATTCTTTACACACTTACCAACAATCTTCCATTTAATATTTAAATGTAAACTAAGATCCTGAAACACTATCGTAGCTCAAGATTTGAATTTTCGGAGTTTATGGACATAATTTCCCTAAGTCTCACTCTATTAATTTTTCCTGCTCAAATGCTCCAGATACTATCCAGATTTTTTTAATTAAAGTTTTCTTATTAATCGCCTTCAAATCTATTTATCAATAATCAATTTAAAGCCAATTTATGTCATGAAAACGCTGTGGCGAAACGTAGCACGTTTTATGTCATTAGTCTTGATTAGGTAAATTTATTAACTTCTAATTATCTTGTTATTTATAACACACACTTAATTTTCAAAGAATTTTTCTCAGAATTTAATTTCCCTATTCACACCATTCCTCAAACGCAACCACAAGTCACTATCTAACCTGCCTTCAAAACTAGAATAACTCCAAAAGGCCAGAAATTACTAAAATAAATTCCCGAGTAAACAAGAATCACCTTTATAATTTTAATAATAATAATACCACAGTATGACACCAAACATTTTATTAAAGACGACCCGAACTTGCCAACCTTCACTCAATCAACATTACTTCCATACCTTTCTCAGGGACTAAGATTCTGAAGCATGAATACTAGTAATAGGAAAACCTCAAGAAACTTCAAAATTCTCTTCGAGACTGAATACAATCCATTAAAACTTACACGCTGTGCAAGACCAACTCTTCCCTCCATTTACACTTCAACACCACTAACGCAGAACAAAGATAACATTTCTCGAATATATCCTTAAACTCAACAACGTAGAACAAAAACCCACTCAATTGAAAACGAAATAAAAACTACTCACTTTCATTCAATCACTTCTAATTCCTTCCCTCAATTGAACCAGAACTTTCCAGAATGCTAACCACTATTCCAACCGAATTCCAATTACAATAACGACTGAGGTCTAACCGAAAAACACACATTATCTTCAATTTCTAAGAAGAATATAATTACCAGCAAGTGAACCCCTTTCAGTGAATCAATATAAGTACACTTAACCTGGCTCGAAAACCACTACCCGCAACATTCATTCAGAAGCGCCTCCAAGACTCAAGCAGAATTTCACCTTCGATATTCAATTTTCACTCATCCATCCATTCATTTCCAATATTATTTTTTACCTCGACATCCTTTCGAAAAAGGATTAATTTTATCGTCATTGAGAATTACACTGAAAATTTTTCTGATTAGTACAACCTTTACTTATAAAATTTGATTTTCTTTCATCTAATTACAATATTAGTTCTCGGAGAAATTATCAATCCGTTAATTAACCAAACTTTAAGTAATTAACCCTTGTTTCGCAGTCCTTACAATATATATTTAATTTGCTGAAAGGAAAATTACTTATTTAATTACTTGCACTTACCTTTATTTAATCCATGTTTTATCAGATCTTTTAAGCTAATATATACTTGTTTAGCCATTTGTATACAAGCGTTTAACTTTGAACAGTATTCCACTCCGTTAGAACTTCTATTTACATTCATTGCAGCTTACTACCACTGTTCCCTTCTTTCTTGCTTCGCAGATCAACCATAACAAATTTCTCACAATATATCGAAAATAACAAAATTTTAGAAAATTTAATATTGTGTAAGCATTTGTAGAACATGGTTTAGCTACTAAAGCATTGATTGATGTTGTAAAATGTACCCGAGGATGTTTTAAAGCTTTACAGAACGTAGTTCTAACTCATTTGCACTTACGGCATCCAGAAAACGGGCAATTCACTTCATTAATAGGTTGCTCTATATCACAATCACATTATGACGATTGCTTTAACTAAATTTGTATAAATGATATTCGTAATTCTGTCCTGATCTTGATATTGAGAAGAGCACTATTTTCCTTCTTTCTACTTGCACCTTCCTGTACCAGAGTTAGGCGTAATGGAAATCTACGAAGGGTCTTTCGAAACATATATTCATCATTTGGTCATTTCGAATACCCATTAATCAAAGCAGTATTTTTTTTCTCTCTCTCTCAAGCAAATCTATATACGATAGTATATTAAAACTGTTGAAAATTATTCGAGATAACTTCAAAATTACAATAATGTAACCATGGCTTATTCTAACAGTGATGCATAAGTAACAATGAAAGTGAGCAAAACGTATTATTAGGATTACACTGTTTTAAAATTTCCATAAGTTTGCTGATAAGGAAGCGAAAAGACAAAAAGTTACGAAACAAGAATATAAATTGAAAAAGAACAAGTTAACAGAAATTATGAAGCAAAACACACAAATGAGTTTTATCATGGAAGTCAAAAGAACATAAAAAATAAATCAAAGTTAAACCCTGAATTATAGATGAAGAACTTCCGCTAAAGGACAGAGAACAAGAAATAAATACATGTACTAAAATAAATTATAAAACAGAAAGGAAGGTAACAATGGACAACGCGGACCAAATTAAAGGGAGCGAAGATTGTTCAATTGTTCAGCGTATGTATTTCCGAACACGTTCTTTAAGGCAATTATTTTTACTACGATATTTTACATCCAACTACTTAATCTAGTAATAAAGCATGGTTAATACATTTGTGAACCAGCCTAAAAGGACTGAAGGGTTCTTGTAGTAATGACCGCTTACAAAAGAAGGCCTATTCTTTATTATCATAACATTAATCTTGCGGACTATCAGTGATCTTTGTCTAGGTGGGATTTAAAGATCCCAGCTTTCGAATTCGCCTGAAATCCACTTCATTGAACAACAAAGTAAATAGAAGGCGGCCTGAGCCAAAAGTGCCAAAGGGTTTTAAATAAAATCTCAGAAAGAGGCAGCTCAAAAACGGGTCTTAAAAAAGAAATTGATAAGATTTTTTAAAATAGAATTATTTACTGGCTACCAAATTCTACACGTGAAAGTCGGCGCTTACACCGGCGCAGCTTTTCTGTATTGTCACCACTTGCCATAAATCATCTCAAATTTACTTGAGCTGAAAACCTATATCCTTTCCTCACGAAAACTATTGACAGATCTTTTATTGGATAGAAGGGATATTACACAAACAGAGATGAATCTTCAGGGGGGTTACCAAGTCGAAGGCAAGGATGGATAAAAAGGAAAAATTTAGCAAATCATTAAAATGCACTAAAATGTGCTGGAATTATGTTTTGCAAGTGGTAACAGTCATCCGTGTACAGGAAATATTGTACTATTTTTTACATAAAGAAACATTGAACAATTGATAACATTTAATCTGTCTGCAGATTTGAGTTGATAAAAGATTTTTAAAATCAAATCAGGATTTTTATTACAATACCTATTTATAATTGATGCCCATATTTTATATAGCTGTCCTGTTTCCAAGTTTGATCAACATAAAGTACAAAAAGATATATAGTACAAGGAAGAACAATGAAGATAATGAACGTAAAGAACAAGGAAGATATATATATATAAAGTGAGTTGGGAAAATGTCGTCTCCTTAGTACAACTCCAGCACCTGCCCGCTCTATCCTCTCTCTCTCTCTCTCTCTCTCTCTCTCTCCCCTACCTTGTGAAAACGCTTTTGCGTAACGTTGCCGCTTTTCTTTTGTGTTTGTGAAGTTGATGTACGCATGTTTTGGTATTCTAAGATGTAAGTACCTTTTTCTCTACCTTTTTCACCATTTTATATATATATATAAAACTAGTACAAAGGAAAGCCGTGAAGGAAATTTAAGACAAGTGAAGGAGGAAAAAGGACAATACTTACAGCTTACTTTCGCATAAAATCACACATATTCACATGTACACATAAAAAAGTCACTATATTTCGTGTAGTCACACTTTTTCAAGTAGAGAGGAAGAGAACGAAGTTCACGTGCTCACAAAGTACAAGTTTGAAGACAGTGGCGACACGTAGCGGACAAAGCATCAAAACTGGAGAACAACTTAGTACTGTAGCGCGTAGATATCCGGAACTTGAAATAATATTAACGTCTTCTTATGCTAATTTGTTTATGGGCAAACTCGAACATGATTTCCTGCAAACTCAACCTTTGACCCCTCTACACTGGGTAATATTCTTGGACGATATAATGATGCTATGGACTCATGGTGAAACCAGTCTGAAGACATTCCTAGAACAACTGAGAACCAATTCCATGTTGTCCAGGTCACCTGGTCCATTTCCGACAAAAGAGTCACATTTATTGACGTGGACATCACCTTAGAAGACAACACTTTGACCACTTCCGTTCACATAAAACCCACCAACCATATGCAGTATTTACACTACTCAAGTTCCGATCCAAACTTACAACCAACGCCTCCAGGAGGCTCTAGTCAACCGAGGCTACCCTTCTAACCTCCTAACCAAACAGATCCGCCGTGCATCCTCACACACTCAACCCACTAAAAGAATCCAACCCACCGGCTTTAATCACCCAGTTCCATCCTAAAATAACCAAGGTCAAACAAATCCTACACTCTAATTTCCACATTCTCCAATCTGACCCATACACAAGATCAATATTCCCCACCAAATCTAGATTAGTTTTTCAACATCCACCTAATATTTGAAACATCTTGGTTCGTAGGAATCCCTGCTTGCCACCACACCAAACCGGCGCACAGACATGCCAGAGACCCAGATGTAAGGTCTGCTCCATTTTCATCACTTCTCCCACAATCACTATCAATACTGCTAATGGTCGGTACACCCTCAATCCCAAGGGTACATGCCACACCCCTAATGTTATATACATCCTAACCTGCAAGTTCTATGATGCCTTTTATGTGGGGGAAACAAGTTGTGCTCTTAACATTCGAATTAATAACCATCGTCACTTCTGTACTATCAACAAACCGGATGCCCCAGTTTACTTGCACACCGAGTCCCACAATATCAATTTTGATCTAGCTTTCCTGGTTGCCATGATCCACATTTTACCCCCTACGACCAGCACCTCAACACGCCGTCTGTGGAAGAATGCCTTTATTCACGGCTTGAGCGCGAAAATAAAAGCTGGCCTTAACCTTCAATAACTCTAAGCTCCCCTTTACCTCTGCATTTTCAACACATTTCCATCCACGATCCCACCTTGTACTTACACGCTATACAGTTATTATTATTTCAAGTTCCGGATATCTACGCCCTACAGCAGTAAGTTGTTCTCCAGTTTTGATGTTTTGTCCGCTACGTGTCGCCACTGTCTCTTCAAACTTGTACTTTTGTGAACACGTGAACTTCGCTCTCTTCCTCTTTACTTGAAAAAGTGTGAATACACGAAATATAGTGACTTTTTTTTATGTGCACATGTGAATATGTGTGATCTAATGCAAAAGTAAGCTGTAAGTATTATTCTTTTTTCTCCTTCATTTGTCTTACATTTACCTTATATATACTTGTATAAAGTACAAGGAGGAAAAGGCCGAGTAGACAATATAAAAAGTATGATTAAAATAGAGAATAAAGGACTTGTACTTACGTTGCGTCCTGAGATGATTCCTAATCTTCAATCTTATAGAACTAGGCAATCAGAGTTACATGTAGAACTATGTAACCAACTACCACCAGAAGCAGAAATCAAACATGGTGGACGTCCTTCTTTTAGATGTTGTGAAAGTCCTGAGAGAAGATTTTGATGTTTAGTATCGGGAATATGTTCCTTAACCTAGCATAAAGATTACGTTTAGTCTGAGACCTATATACTGAGGTTGTATAGCCTATACAGCACTCACACGTAACCGAATATACACCGATCTTTAGTAATAACGTAACTTTTGTACTGGGTTAAACGTTTGTCCATTGTTTTAAATGGAACTGAAATAGCTGTTAACTTGTTTCCATTAATTTTCTTTAAATGTCTTATTGCTACTGGGAACGATGACATTCTAACCCGTTTTTGTTGTTGTTTTTCTGGCTGCGTTATATTCGTTTTTGGTAATGCCGATTCTTGTCTTTTTGGCACCATTCATGTAGTATAGCCTTTTGATAATCATTACTTTAGCCAGTGCGAGATATTTTATCTTACAATATTTAAATATTGTTCCTTTTAGTGCTTTAAGAAATAATTAAGTTTTAATTGCTCTTTAAAGCACAGTTTTTGCACAATACTTTACAGTTTACAAACATATACTGTGTTTTTTTTTCTCTCTCTCTCTCTATCTCTCGCTCTCTCTTATGAGGGAATTATATGTTAATATACAGAAATTAGCGTATTGATCGTTGTCCATTTCTTACAATAGAATGAATAAATAGGTTGCCCCTAATATATAGAGGACTCCTTGATATTTCCACGTTCTGTACTCACCGCCAGGCATGTATTCAGAATTTCGTTTCGGAGTTATTTTCTTATTTTTTACTTCAAAATATTATGTAACATTGCATTAAAATATATACTTGAGTTAATAGATGTATTGTTGTTCGGAACCATATGTGTTGGACATTGTATTAACTCGCAACAAAATGTCTAACACACTGTGAGTGTGTACTTAATATAAACACAGTAGCAAGGTTAAAGAAAAATGAAATATTGTGTTTCACTTGTATTGAATGAAATGTTTTGAAATAAATATGTTGTTAACCGTTTGTCGGCTGGCAATAATCAGTATTTTGAAACCTATTGTTAACTCTGCAAATGTTTAAATGAAGAAAATTAATCCTCCCATTGGATTCCAATCTCTTAGTAAATGTCAAATTAGGATTAATTTCGTGAAGTTTGTTAAATAAGAAACACAATTGTTCATCCTCTTTGTATAAAATTAAGTTTTCGTCTACATATCTATAATATGGAATCTATTAAACTACATGATGCTTCATAATGCTTGTTTCAAGGCAATTCATTACAATCCCAATAGCATAAATCATAGAGTCAACGGAGACCCAACGATAGAACACTGCCCCTCCGTTAGCCATGCGTCGGTCCGACGTGTGTGCTACTAGGGTAAGAAAACCGGGAGGGAGGTGATTACCCAACCTATACCTAATCCTACTTCTGTAAATAATATAAGCCTTCGAATTGGAACATGTTATATTATATTGTAAATAGGATTGTATCAGTTTAATGATTTCTTGTATTTCAATTTCTATATATCTTTGATTTTTTTTTTTTTCAGTAATGTTTGTGTACATTGGATGGCCAAGTAGATAGGTATTGAGGTAGAGATATTCATTACGTCAATCGATGCCATTTTTATCTTATCTTTAAGGATATATTAAATATTTTGTTGATTTACTTCTAATGAAGTTATGGCGGTATATTGAAATTTCTATGTTATTTGCACTTAACCTGTTTTCTAGCCATTCAGCTAACCTAATCGCACAATGTTGTGTACCAAATATAATAATGCAACACGGTATATCTATTTCTGTGTATTTTGGGTTGGCTGTAAACTATAGGGATGACTGACACTCCTTTTTACCTAATCCTTACCCTTATTGAAACCTAAATGCATACAAATTGTTCCTAATTAAATTGTCATATAGATATGCATTTAATGTACATTTCCTTCATTATTTCAAAACAAAATGGTGTTTTCAGGCTATTATATCATTAGACTATACGAATGTCACACAACATTATCTCTCACCACAATAGTACATTTATGGTCAAACTGACTTCAGAAACGTGTTTCTTGTAAAAATTTAGTCCAGAATGACATATGACATGACCCCGTTCCCATTTAAGAAAAAACAATCGAGATTCAATATGGCGGACTTCAAGATAGCGGCCGTGAAGAATATACCCTCCAACATGTAGCGCCTTCCACGCAGTATCCATTACTATGTATTTGTTTTCCATTTCCTTCAGCATTTTACAAATCTAAGGGTATTTCCACACTTTCTCTTCGCTCTTCAGAAACAAGAATCTGACTATTATGTCATCGATATCTCTCAAAGTAATTGCGCTCGGGTTGCCAAAATTTGTATGTCCAAATATTTTGACATACTAACCATGATGGAAGAAATATTTAAAACTTTTTTCTGTCACATCAGTATGTTTGTTTGTAAGAAAAATTCTCCCCCTAGTTTATCATTTGAAGAAGCTCATTTAATCCATGTGAAATATTGTGTTATTTTAATAAGTGCCAGATAGAGCATTTCATATATTTTATACTTTGACATTTTTTCATTGCATGACTATGAAGCTAAGATACTATGAGTTTGGTTTCTCCTTTGAATTTAGTTATGGCCTTTAGGATTCTATGGCTAAGGCTAAAACCACCAATAATAGTGAATGACCTAAGACCAGTGTTCCTCAAACTTTTTGCCTCCAAGCCAACTTAACTCACTTAATTATTCCAAGACTCCTTACCCAGATACCTTATAAACCTAATTACTGAGTACTGTTTCGTCGTTTCTTGTGGCCTCCAAATAATTCAGTAGTTCTCTCGTTTTGGATTTACCTAATCAACAAACAGCCATACAAGTAAATAGTTTTTATGAATAAAATAATTAATTAGGTCATGATAGATGTTAGACAACTTTTTAGAAACATTTGAACTGAGTTGAAAACAATGTTAGTTCAAACGAAATGATTCTACACTCTTTAATGTGAATTTAACACCATTATTGAACACTTTGGAAAATTTTCAGCTTGGTCTCAGGATAGCAAAATGTTCGTCCTGCAAGCCAACGGCAACGAAGCTGTAGTCACCACGATGGAAGAACTAGATTTCATCTCATAATGGGGTGGGGGGTGAACTTTATCAGCGTGTGTTTTTCAAACGAAATGACTTGTGTAGTGTATATTGTCTCTTTTGTGTTTTTTATGTGTTTATATGTTGTATATATTGTGCGTTGTACGTGTGTGTGGCATCTCTAAAGAGTGCATTGTCTTTCCTGTCAAAAAGTATAGTGAGCCAAGTATCATTTATGTTAAAGTGTGTGTATTTTGTGTGTTATCCAGTTCTGAAGGTCTCCACTGTTACTTTGATGTATATTCAAAGGTCACCATATTGCAAAAATATCGTTTGTTATATGTAAATCTATTGTCTTATAGTTTTCCTAACATTAAATACATCCATATTGTGAATGAATTCATGCCGGTGGGTGAGTACTCTTTCTTTATACTATCTCCCCCTTATATACGAGTTTACTTTTGCAGTTCTAACTTTTTTCTCCTCTCTCTGTCTCACTGCATATATATTTTTATTAGTACATGTCTGTTGTAGATTTTGTAAATTTGGCAACACCGAAAACGGTACCTGCAAGTGATCCTGTGTTCCCTCTGACTTACGTTTCTCCCATCTCCCCTTTTCTCTGCAGCTCATGTGATAATGACCTAAATTCCGTACCTCGCCACTACGTCAAACCTGCTAAAGAGTGCATTGGATCCATTCCATGGTACGTTATTATTTGCACATATAAATGCACAATCATATATGGAGCATATACATCAAATTCAGACTATTTTCCAACATATACCGTTACATGTCATTGCGGTAAGTGAAAGCTAGCTTCTACCAGCTGTACGTTCCGCTGATATTACTCTTCCTGAATATAAGATTTTCAGAAATGATAAATAAGAGGGGGGGGGCGGAGTTGCAATCCTAGTGGATGATAACGTCAGAGCTGAGATCATTTCAAAATCTCCTGGCAATTACATGAAACAAACTGAATTCATTGTTCTAGAATTGACAATTAACATAACAAAACTAGCTTTCGTAGTTGCGTATAGACCGCCTGGTGCTTGTTTTAAAAATTTTGAGGATGAAATTGGTAACATAATTGGGGTATATGAACATGTTATAATTACGGGAGACCTTAACTACGATTTGCTATTATTTAAACCACACATACAAAAATTTCGTAATACGATCTCGTCTTATAATCTTAGTATCTGTAAACAACAAGAAACGTATCAAACAAATTCTTGTCACAGTTGGCTAGACTTAATATTAACAACGCACCCAGAATGTGTTATCAAACATGGTCAGCTTAGTGCAAGTGGTATATCTTTGCATGATCTGATATTCGGTGCTTATTCTCTCTCGGTGGAAAAATATAAACCCAGAATGGTGACTTACCGTGATTTGAAAAACATAAATCTAGCAGCGCTAAATTATGAGGCGGCTAACATTGAATGGCATACGATAAACAATAACATAGACCTTAGTGACAGAATGAGTGCCCTAAATTCATTAATTCTTCAACTATTTAATAAACATGCCCCTATGAGGAGAAGGCGAGAAACTAGACCACCATCGTCATGGATTACACAAGACATTTTGACATTGATGGCGGAAAGAGACTCTGCTCATAGAAAGTTTAAGAAAGAAAAACGAATGAACTCAGACAATACACGTATTAGTTTTGAACATTATCGATCTCTTAGAAACCGCTGCAATCAGATTGTCTGGAATGGCAAGAAACGTTTTGTATCTAGCCTGCTTAATGTAAGTGGTAACCCTCGGGTGCTCTGGAATAAATTGAAAACACTGCGGGTGGGGCGAAAATCAGATATTGAACCTACTCAATACTGTTCATTAGATGATTTAAACAGTCATTCTACTGAGGTCCCATTTATTGATAGAATTGTTAAAACTCAAACTATTAATTCAAGTTTGAGGCGCCAGGTGGATGGGGACAAATTTGATTTCACGCTGGTTAGTCCAAGCCAGGTGGCAAGGCTATTCTGAAAATAAGTCGAATGCAGAAGGCGCTGATCAGATCACAGCTAAATTTTTTAAACTAATCCTTCCTCATATTCTGGCCTATGTTACTGACATCTTTAATAGTTCAATCACTTATGGAAGTTTTCCATCAATTTGGAAACTAGCTATGGTACGCCCCCTTCCTAAAACTAGCAGTGTGATTTCGGCAACCGACTTCCGTCCAATCAACATTCTTCCGGCTTTATCAAAAGCACTGGAATATATTATTCAAGATCAGATCCACGGCTATCTTACATACAACAAACTATTAAAACCTCTTCAGTCAGGTTTTAGACATAACCGCAGTACCAATACTGCACTGTACGCGTAACAGAAGAATTTCGTTGGGCCATGGACCATAGACAAGCTACAATCCTAGCACTGTTGGATTATAGCAAAGCTTTACAATCCGTCGACTACGATATACTGATGGCTAAACGAAAAGCTTTCTTTAACATTTCTGAATCAGACGTATCGTGGATTCGCTCCTACCTGGTTAATCGTGAACAATTTGTTAAGTCTCATAATAAATCCTCCTCTGTAACCCCAATCTCATGCGGTGTCCCTCAAGGCAGTGTTTTAGATCCTCTTTTGTTTGATCTCTACATCAATGACATATCTGATGCCTTAACGTACTGCCGTTATCATCTATATGCCGATGACCTTCAAATTTATCTCTCAACCTCGCAATCAAGCAATAAATAAAGCGAATCATGATTTAGATAGTTTAGGGAGATGGTCACTAAGACATGGTATGAGCATCAACCCAAGAAAATTCCAAGCTACACTCTTAGCTTCTAAGTATATTCGTGGCAATATTGACTGTGAAACGTTACCTCCCTTAGTTAAAGATAACACCCCAATATTGTTCCAGCGCACAGTCAAAGATCTGGTTTAATACTGGATCATAACTTATCCTTGATATATCATGTTAACCACATAAGTAGCAAAGCTTTTGCACCTGTGTATTCATGACGTCGCATAAAAATATTGTTACCAATGCCGGTTCGAATATATCTATCTAGGATGTTGGTACTATCACACCTGGAATATGGGGATGTAGTTTACTCTGACCTTACGAATGAGCTAGCCAGACGAATGCAACATGTCCAAAATGCTTGCGTTCGTTTTATCTTTGACCTAGGATACTTTGATCATCTTTCGCCTTACTTTAATAAATTAGGATGGCTCCGCTTACATGATCGCCGTAAATCCCATAAACTTATGCTCCTATACAAAGTGCTCAAAAGCAATGATCCTGTCTATCTTTTCTCACGCTTCCAGCAATTATGCGATTTTCATAAATTTAACACAAGATTTCTGCGGCGTAAACCAAACTTTTTTGCTAAATCTTTCAGTCTCCTCTTGTAATCTTTGGAACAGCCTTCCTCACTCGATCAGGAACACGGATTCACTGGCAATGTACCAGAAAAGTGTTGAGACACTGTTTAATAATTAGATGCTCCACCAGGCAATGAATTGAGCAAAGTTTGCTTCAGGATTTTATATACAACATTAGAACCACGTCTTTTTTTCCCCTCCTATTACTATTTTATTACAATGATATTATAAAGTAGAGAACTGCGATATATATAGAGAGAGGTAGAGGTGTGTGTGTGTGTGTATGTAGGTGTGTGTGTGTATGTAGGTGTGTGTGTGTGTGTGTGTGTGTGTGTGTGTGTGTGTGTACTTTTGTGTTGTAGTTGTGATGTACTAGGGTTATTGCTTCTGCTATGTGTTATTATTATATTATTATATTATTTGTACTAAAAAGATCGTGTCCTATGTATATTTATGGCTGATTGAAAGAAAAGGTTTTGTAACCTTAACTTCGCCATAATAAATAAGGCGAAAATAATTAAATAAATTTTAAAGATTCTGTATAGAAAAAATATTAAATTGATAATTCAATCAAAGAACATTTAGCACCTTGTGCATAGTTAAAATAATATGTGAAACACCAGAATTCAGTAATAAATATCATAAGGGTCAACAAATTAATTGAAAACAGCCATTGAGAAATCTTAAACTGAATAAAAGATCACTCATAATTCGAAAGATAATGATGCTTTGATGTAGTTTTAACATAGTTCAGTAATAATCCTTGTTTGAATAAAATATATGATAATTCAAAGTAAGTTTATATAATACTTAGCATTATTTTTGTACATTGAATTGTTATTTAAATAACCTGAATTGCCTAAACTTTTAGAATTCGAATAGAGTTTTTCTTTAAATAATAATAAAATAATGTATACAGAATGCTCTAATGCATTTAACACAGTTCGGAGAGTTCTGGATTAACTGAAAGTCTGACACCACAAAGCAAAAAGGGTCTTGGCATCTTACGTTAACTATTTATTTGGCATACTTTTTTTTAAAATCCTGATTTAGTAAAGATATATTTAAACAAAACTAACAGTTGAAACCAGAGTATATTTGGAATTCGTTAGCTCGTATGTACATTATGTACATAAACACAATATTTGTAAATTAGGTTTAGTAAAAATAAGGAAACAATGATTCAAAACAAACTGATGCATATACCCATTTCGGGAGTCGTGACTCACAAATCTGGGAAACAACACAGCATTTCCTAAACTTTTTTTAATATGTATTGTTTTCAAAAAAATATTTTCCTCAATGAAATACTACTGGCAACCATGCCTTAAATTCATCTCAAGTTTAAAGGATGGTGTCTGACTATAGGAATAACACTATATAAATATTTACTTCTGAGAAAACTAATGCAAATATGGAGTACCGCAAGGTTCCGTTATAGTTCATCTCTTGTTTTTGTCATTTACATAAATGATTTGCCACTAAATTTAACAGAGGCAAGTTTAACTATATTTTTATATGATACAAATCTTTTAATAACACGTGATACAACTGAATCTCTTGAATATAAAAGAGACAAATACTAAAACAGTCTCTATGTGGCTAAACAAAAATGGCCTTATTATGAACGTAAATCAAACGTACGCAATGAATTTTAACACTAAATATACTTTATCTATTGAGTCTAAATTAGAAAAACCACTAAATTTAACTATCTGAATAAAAAAAATCTTGGGTTAATCATAGATAAGAACTTAAAGTGGAAACACATAAACAATATAAAAAAGAAGTGAAATAGATGAAGTTATGCTTTAAAAATAATAAGGAATAAAATTAGTATTCAAGGTGCAAAAACTTTACTATGGAATACTTAATTCTGTACTGTCTTACTGTATAATATATTGGGGCAACTTAACTAATATATAGGACTTTTAGAGTCCTAAAGGGGTCAATAAAATTTTATGTTGTGGAAACCAAATTAAACTTGTAGGAAAACTGTTTCATAATTTAATAATTTTACCATTGTACGGTATAGTATTTACTTATATAAAATTTTACTATCAGTAATGATACATGCATCTCAATATATTTTGAATAAAGGCTTTCATTCACATATGAAACCAGAGGTAAAAACGATTTTCATATAGACAAATATAATACAAATGAGTTTGAGAAAAGTGTAAAAAACGTAGAAAAATTATTATACAACCAGAACACTTAAAATCAATGGACAATCTTGTAACGTATAAGAAATAACTGAAGAAATATTTAACAGAAAAGACCATTATTCAGCACATGAATATTTATATCAAGTAGACAAAAAGCGTTGTTTAAACTATATGTTATTACAAATTACTGATGTTATTTAAATGTAAATGTACATGTTTGTACTCAAATAGACATCTCCAATATCATGTAAAATGTTCAAATAACACAATAAAAAGATGAGATGAGTACAGAATCTTGGGAAAGGGTTGGGCGAAGTAGAATCCAAGATTCTGATTTTATGGAACACAGGGATTTTCATGGTGGGGCTCAGGAAAAGCACTGGAGGAATTTTAAGAAAAAGCTCCATATTATTACAGACAACCCAGTCCATAAATTCTTTTTTTTAACTTTATGTATAGTCTTTAAGCAACTTTGGCTTAGATCGTATATGAAATAACATTTACTATTTTGAACACTTTCTACGGAACAAAGTCATGTTGGCAGATCCCGGATAGGCAATATAATAGGTGAAGTTTGAATAGACAGGAAAGGAAGTGTATTACGTTTTATCCTAAGGAAAATCACGTACACAAACTCATACTTAACAAAAAGAAAAGTCACTTGATTTTTCGACTTAAGTCATCATCAGTAGAGTAAAATTATAAGTTCACTGACTACACGAAAGTTCACTGATTAAACGTTGCATAGGTAAACAACAAGATGACGGATTTTCATATTAAAAACAATTGGCAATACACAAGTACTGTTGAAAGGTGGGTTTTGGAAAGGGTTTTTGTGTTGATAATTGACTGGATACAATTATATTTAAAAGGATAATAAAGGAAACGCAGTCAGCAAAAAGGAATTCAGTATAGGAAATCCAGTTAGAGAAAGCGTGGTTCGGTATAAGAAACGTAGTCAGAGAAAGAGGGATTCAGTATAGGCAACGCAATCAGGAAAGGTGGGTGGAACGTGAATGTTCCAGTGTCAATCAGAAGTTGGAGTCAGTGTAAGAAACGTAGAGAAAAAATATCGTACTGATATTGAAAAGAAAAGAAGAAATGGAATGAAAGCTAGAAAGAAATAGGTCAGGAATGGAAGGGAAATATGGATGCTGACGTAGGGAGAAAAAAGGATACTGCTAGTTAAGGTTTCAGTTTTTCTCTCAGGTCTTGAATGAAGGTTCCTTCTCAGAGACTGCGTGCGGATGTGTTTGTGGTGGTGGATAGGATATGGATTACAGCTACACGGAAACTCACGTCGAAGTCAGTATTGTGCATTGCCTGTGTAGAAACTGGGAAATCGGGTCGGTTGGTGACGGGAAACTGATTATTGATATGAAAATTCAACGGATTGCCTGTTTTTCCCATACAGTATGGCAGACTTTGCCAAGTTGAAGCTGTTTTGAAGCCTTTCCTTGGCGAGTATGCATAATGTTGTTGTATTACTTTGTGTTGGCAACGCCGAAAATCATCAAAATTATGGCAAAACCTTTATTTGTCACCACTCCCAACTTGTGGTGTTCTCCCGTACCAATCTTGACCAGTAGTTACACTTTAGCTACCTGTAGGCTTCATTGCAGATGCTACGACTCTAATATTTTGTACTTTGGTGTTAAATACGTGTTACATTTGCATTGGTAAAAGATTTTTATTTTTATTATCATTGTTTTTATCTACATTCTTTGAACCCTATATATTTTAATTTGATTTATTTCCTTTAAATCCTACTTTTATTTATTTATCTGTCCGGTCTTACTATCCAATCTAGTTTACCTATTTCGCTTTCCAGCTATTCTTTCAGGAAGCTATCTTCATACTTTCCTGTTCTTTTCTGGCTTGAATTTATTTAATCTTCCATAATTCTATTAAACTATCGTCCACTCTACCCTTATTTTTCCTTCTGATTGCTGTTTCTTATTTTATCTATTTTATTCAGGAAGAATATTTATTCATTTTCTTTCCGTTCCCACATTTTCCTATCTTTTTCTCTTCTCAATGTCTTTTTTTTTTTTCTTGAGATTAATTACCTCTCTATCATTATGACTTTCACACATTTTACTTATCTTCAACGCGGTTTTAAATTAATTTTCTGTATGTTTTCGAGGTGTGATGATTCTCTTCCAACTTTGATTTTTGGTTTCCTCAAAAGTGAAAAATATTTTTTTTTAAGGATGGGGTCATTTTCATCAGTTTAGGTAACTTAAATCTTCTTTGTTCTTAAAATAACACTCGTCACGCAATTTTGCAGAGGATTGTTAAAAAATGTACAATTCTGTCACTGTACTCTGTCTTCCTTTTTCATCCAGTATAATTAAATGAAGTTCATAATATGCAATAGTTGTGATTAAATTGAACTTGTAGGGTCCACGATATACCAATATTATGGTATCTAGATATTAGATACATATTTCAGAGCGAGAAAGTCATATAAACTTGACTGAAGAGCAAAAAGTGTTAATAATTTAAAACAATTATTCGTTTTATTTTTTCCTGTAATTGCAAATTATCAATTACCTTACTTCAATACTGTGATGTTTAGTTAAGATATTGGCGTGGTTTCACATCAGTGTCATTGTTAAATTTTACAATATGGGGAAAAATTAATCTGGGAACGGAGACGAATAGTACGGGACAGTTGTGGCAGGATAAGGGACAGCACTGACGAGAAAACATTGTAAAGTTGTATCAATGATATGCACCTTTTATCTGTTACAGGTTTCAAAATCTGGTAAAAAGAACTATACACTTATACTGTAGTAATTAAGGAAACTTAAGCTATGAATCGAAATCATGAAAGAAAAGAAAGAGTGATTTTATTTCAATAATCTACATAAAATAAATTTATAATGCTCACTTACATGTTGCTAAATAAAAATTCATTGTCGAAAGTTTGTTACGTAAAAGAGAACTGTGCTATTTCCTTAATAGCAAAATCAAAGGATTTCAAATTTATCGTTTTGTTTATTGTAAACATGTATTCTCCCTTCTAATAAAGCAGATATTTTGCCATTGCATTGTATGAACACCTCAAGGTCCCTGCATCAAAACTTTTAACAAAGCTTTGTGTACCTTGTGTTTAGGGAAGGAGACACCACGGGGACACTAATGACAAACTAACCATTTTTCAACTACAAAAATACAAAGGTTGTTTTGGAAACTTGTATGAGGGGTCTCATTTTAAAATGTGTTTAATAACAAATAAGAACGCACGTGAATTACGGTAATTCAAAAATAACATTAAAAATATTCGAACTGTTAACAAACTGGAAACAACGCGATGCCAATTCATGCATTTTGATTCAAGGTGGCTGTTTTTTTTTTAGATGTGTATGAAGCGGAGGATCTACATGACACCTAGCGAATTTACATTGCAACTAAAATCCAAGGGACAGCAATGCCACGTAATCAACGGGACAGAAGAAAAACGTAGTTTTCAATACCTTTAAATTGTTCTATTTAAAAAAACGACTTATGAATATTAATGCTTAAGATTCGCCATACAAACATAAAATTCGATCTTATAAATACTGAAACAAAACGATACAAAATATATATTGGAAACGTGTAATCATTACTTGGACAACGGAGATTACATATTTTATAATTTTAAATAAGTATGTGTCTCTTATTTACAGTTCGGTTTCAATAAAAAGGTAGAAGTACATTTAAAATCTGTGAAAAACATGAAAATGCAGAAAATATACCATATAGAGGCAACAAAGGAAGTAAGGACTAGAAAGCTCAAGTTGACATCGAATCAACCTTATATGTTGTTTCAACCACATACATTCCTCATTCATTGTTTGTCTCTCTGTCATGTGTTTCTCCTTTATCTCTTTTCTTTCTGCTTTCCACTTTCATTTTGTCCAAGAAATCTACTTTTATTGCCTACTAGTTCACCCTTGTAGTACAATGGCAACTCATATAGTCATAGCCTTCCAAACAACATAGGTGTCGTATGGCCTGCATAAGGAGACAGGATATCATAACGCTTAGCTTACCGCTGTCAATGACTTCTTTCTTGGTGAAATTAAGATCCTAGCTTTCGGAATCGCTTAGAGTATATTTTCAAGGAACAACAACTTACGTTTTAAATTGTCTCCATTTTCTTTTTTTTTATCTACTATTTATTTCTAAACCCTGTTCTGACTTGAAAATGGATCCGAAACGAATTCAAAAGCTTAGCGGTTTTACTACAGCAAGAGCAAGACCATCGGTAGTACCCAAGATAAGCACTATGATAATATCATGACCCATCAACACGAAGTAATGTTACTTGAGGAAGGATACGTTACTTGTGATTAAATTAATTATACTCAGGGGGTTTAATATACTACAACAGGGAGTCAATCTTTAGGGACCCGACAGTCTATGGTCTTCCTCTGCTCAAATGAAGTACAAATTAAAAATGTGGTCAGATATGTTAAACGATGTGCATTTGTATACCGGTCACACAGACAGACAAAATGACAAATTAAAGTAGAATTGTTTCCATCATTGCTATTTATATTATATTGAATGCAAATTTAATCCTTTTGTTGCTAGTTTTATCACTACCGAATTAATTTGTTCCTTTTTTTTGTTACTTTATTGCTGTTAGTATTACTATTGTTATGAATTTATTCTTATCATTTTATTGCTATTACTATTTATTCATTATCTGAAGTAATTTTTTTCTTTTACCAGTACCATTCTCGACAACATACTTCATTTTCTGTCAGTATCATACTTCAGTCATTGTTTCTTTTCTCCAAAGGAAGGCAATGACAAAGCACCATCAGTTCACCTTGCACACAGACCTTCGAGTCATCGTATTTTGGAAATTCCAGTCTTTTTTTTATTGGCTAATTTCTGCTTTCTTTAAAAAAATAAATGTATAATTCTTTAAATAATTATTAGAATTTGAGAGAGATTGTAAAACGGTTTAGACGCTTTATTGTTACCACCAGACAAAAAATTCAGTACCCAAAGGGGATAAATGCAAAAACAATATTCTAATAAAAACTCCTAAAAATTTTAACCGTAGTTCTCTTTCCAATAACGTTTAAATTTCTAAATATTAATAAATATACTAATTACCAAGTTCAATCTTTTGAAAATTTTGGATTTCTGGAGGCTTATTTTTGGGATTTCAAAATAATATTCTTCGAAAGAATATCTTATAATTTGATGTATATTGCAAAACTGTTTAGATCTTATAGGTATCGTCTAAGAACCTTTTATTAGTGGACGACAAACAAAACGAAAACTGAGACCATTAAAACAATGAAGGTTGAATTTAGCGAAAATATATAAAAAGGATGGTAACATTTTAATTAAACTATTTTGGAGAATCTCTGAATGACTAACCTTCTGAATGGATCTTCATTTCATTCATGTTTTTAGCCGCTAAAGAAGCTTTTATATTTTAAAAGCTCTTGTAATGTAGAATTGATTAAAATTTATTTCTAGTGCACGATTTAAGATTACAAATTCAAGAAAATAATTTTCGATAATAAATACTTAGACTGAACAAGAAAATAATAAGACTGATTCTTTTCAAGGTACTGATGGACCTGAAGCAGTGATAATTTTGTACTTTAGTAGTTTGATATGTGGTTTAAAAATTTAACCGATTTTCTTCTATTTACAGTTAAGAGGTACTGTTGAAAATAGAAAGTAGCTCGTTATCGCCTAAGCAGTACCATTCAAGTGGAAATAGAGTGGAACATACAGCAGCAGTATGCTATGAAGTTTCGTGTTTACTTGAAGTTTTGTAGTTCTGAGAGTTATGGACTACTTCATAACTTCAAAGAGCATGTTACGTGCCACAGCATATCGAGAGTACAAAACCTTCGTGGAGGGAAGAGAAGAGCTATAGGACGACTGGGACACCCATCAACATCAAGGAATGAGGTCATGGAAACACTGTGTCCGCTATTGTGAGAGAAGATCGTGTTTAACCGTTAGGGAGATTGCTTATACCCTTAATCTTTGATATGACTGGCCGTGTATTCTTAATTTATGAGTATATTTGGTACCTGAAAACAGAATGAGTACGATAGGTTGTGTTCGCTAGAACCCTTAATATCCAGCCAGGCTCTGATCCAACATACAATAAGCGCCTGGGAGCTAAAGACGTTGCTCATGGTAACAGAGCATTGTGCTCGTATCTAGGTTCACACGTAGTAAATGTCTATGGAATTAGAAGTAATTATATCGGAAGGAAACTCGGGAAATAGATTGTGTATGAACTTCTTTACTATTTCTTATTTACATGTTAAAGGACTGAGATAGGGCCATGAACGCAAGAACCTAATTCTAACCTAAATTGATCCACTGATTACTTATGACAACAAACACAGTAATGAAACAGTTTCCAACTCACCTAACATTCAGTTGATAGAAGACAGTCAGAGAACAGATGTAATTGTTTGTATTTGATGTAGTATACAATGTTCGTGTGCAGATCAGAACGAAGTCACTGGAAGTTCATGATGTTTCAACTTCTAACTTCAATATCGAATACTACAGAGCTGAGTCTGGTCAGCTGTACCAAGTCTAATTGCAGATACGCTGTTCAGTTCGTAACCATGACAATAGCAATGACAACAATCACAATGAACAACTATAACAAAGTCTCAAATGTCTTGTTTTTATATCAAACTCGACTTTGATGTTCCAATCATAGTTCCCTGCTCTGGGAGGTGTGTCCTCACAGAGCACCAATCACAATCGATTCGACCTTTGTATCCTGATGCTTCTCGAACTTCGTTCAGCTGACTAAGATGGATTATAGAATGTCTACACAGCTGAACTTTGTATTGCTAGCCTAAGTTGATCTTTGACCAGCCACGCAAGCTTGTACTTTGAGTACTAAGTATGAAATTCTTAACATTCTGATCTGTCAATGAAATATGATATTGTCTGCATCTGTCTCCTTAATTCATGAATGAAATTCTAAATACAAATCTGTGTTGGAACTGAATTAGCTTTAACTAACAGTAATAACATAGAATGATTAAAATACGAAATATTTGTTCGTGTCCTGTTTCTTAAAGTTAAACATTTTTTTATATTTATTACATTTTTACACATTTAATTATATTGCATTATATACTACCCGATATGACAGTATCTGTAGTCGCCATTATTCATCTAACAGTCAGGTCACAAAAGCAGTGGAGACGATTTGAAAATATGAAATGAACTGAATCTCATAAAGAGTCTCTCTATTGGGATCAGGGTTTTCTAAAGAATTTCCCTATTGGCATAAAAAATGGCTACAACAAATACCAGTTACAAAGGTGGCAAAACTCTGCAAAATTCACCATAAAAAAAAACTAAATATTTGACGTTGCCAACCCTAAAGACGTTAGTATACCTATTTTCTCACGCATTTTACAACGAATCATGGAAGTGTTTCAAAATTATAATTTGACCCCCGAATTACGTCCCCCCAAAAGTCTTTAAAAGTCCTTCACAGGGTTTAAAAATTATTTCACCGATAAGCAATATTCAGGTGTATACGAAGCCATATGCAGTTGATACAAAACATACAGTATATTGTCCTGACCTTTCTGTACGCATAAGTGAACATGTCAAAGACGCACGTTCCGAAAACCCAGTTTCTGGCCTCTCTATACATTTACGCTATTAGAGCCACAGTATAAAATCCGCACAGGTCCTATACAAAGCGAAAATTCACATATATCATTCTGCAAAGGAGGCTTGCTTCATTATTTCCAAAAATCGTATTCTTAACACAGACCGTGGATGTCTACATAAAGCAGGGTCACCTTTTTTTAGGAAACAATTCTCGCAGCCCTGGTCCCGTCCCTAACCCCACCCCCTCCAAGTACCACCCATTGTTATAGTTAGGTTCACCCCCACAGTACCATATACTCATGAAACGTCTAACACTACCAGTTTCCTTCACATCTTGTAACTTTGATTCACAAGATATTTTATGTTACAGCAATTTAACCACCAGACCCAGAGTTTCACCTTTGGTTATTTACCATGTCAATTTTAACCCCTTCACCATTTAGTTATTAATACTATTTATGGTATCTGGCTCCACTGTTTCACCTTTATAGAATAACAAGGTTCGTTAAGTACCAGTGCTTTTTCTTTTCCTTGTTTTCTTAAACTTTGTTCCACTTCCTTCTATTTTTCTTTCAACGAACATTTAGGTGTTTTTTTTTTCTTCTGATATCATGAGAACAGCATTATCTCTCGAAACATTAGAAGTGAGAGATAATTTTATCATTTGAAGACTACTTACCAACGCCGGTAAGTACTAATTAGCATTGGATCTCATAAATTGAACTGCCTCACATCCTTGCAGCATGGTAGGAACGTTGGGGACAATGTATTTCTATGAAAGATGAATTTTGAAAAAGATCATGTAGATATTCCCGATTGACTACAAACTTTACCAGGAAAAAACAGTATCATTACCTTATGATCATTCCTTTTATCAAAAAATTTGAAGGTATAAACATTTTTCTTCTGCTGAAGTTGAGATGATCATTTAGAGTTTGATCAGCCGTAAAAGGGATTCATTGAAATTTGAAATGATTAGTTTATATTCGAAATTCTGAGAAGGCATATTGAAAATTGGTCGCGCTCTTCACATAACGGGAACAAGAATTTCTTGAAAAACTTATTTTTAGAAAGAACTTCTTCATTTAAAGCATAATTGGTATTTTTAAGTTATATATGAATAAATTAAATGTTTATTATTATTATTTCTTTCCTTACTGTTAAAAATATAAATATGTTTTGAATGAAAATTGATTTTGTTTCTTACTTGTAATATTTTATTTTTTTCATCCACCATGTGACCCTAAAAGATATGGACCCAGAAACTGTAGTCTAAAGAAATCACAGGGCCAATCTCCTGTCATTCATATTAGCACGAATCCCAACTACAATCTCTGTTAAATCAATTAAGTAACACCCTGATATTATATTTACCAAGAAAGAAGAGGAAACTGGAATAGTAATTTTGTTAAATTGAAAATTTACAGTCAATACAACAAATATGTCCAAACAAGAGGGCGGACTTTTAGGCTCTAAAAATGGATAAAATAATGCATGCCAAAAACACTAAAAATTCAGTAAATTGGTACTTAAATGAGCAGTATAAACCAGGTTTTGGATAGAACGAGAAAATATATTTCTTTTTACATTAAAACTTTCTCTGTTAGAAACAATATTTTATGAATAATAAACACATAGCACAACTAGCCTCGATAGTTGCGTGGACTAGGGCGCGAGGTTACGGGTTCGAATTTGCTTAGGGCATAGATATTTGTGGAGTTTGAAAAACCTTTCACTCCTGTAATCGAGGTGAGCAGAAGCTAAAAGTTACTAAAATTTCCCCAAGTTCCATAGTACATCAGTGGCAAGTTTCCACAGCAATTTTTATTCTCTCTCTCTCTCTCTCTCTCTCTCTCTCTCTCTC
>JAGDQP010005953.1:22748-75089 GCA_022664845.1 Lepisma saccharinum | reverse complement strand
TTTTGTGGTACAACTACAGATGTTCTATGTGTGATCCTTTGGTTACACGGGAAACATCTAGTCTGTAGTCCAATTCTTCCCAAACACGCGACAAAGTTTGACTGTCCACCAGTGCAACAGCATCTCTAATTCGTTCTTTCAGTTGCGTCAGACTGTGAGGGAGGGAGGGGGGAACATACACTGTATCTTTTATGAAGCACCATAGAAAGTAATCACACGGTGTGAGGTCTGGACTTCTTGGTGGCCATTTAGTCAAAGCCATGTTCTCATGTGTTGAACGGCCAATCCACCGCCGAGGAAGAACTCCGTCAAGGTAACCCCTGACATCGGAATGCCAGTGTGGTGGGGCTCCATCCTGCACAAATATGAAATTGTCACTATCGTCTTGAAGTTGTGGCATCAACCATTATTGCAACATGTCCAGGTACGTGCTTCCAGTAACGGTTGTTTCTTGGAAAAAGAACGGTCCATATACCTTCTTGGGCGATACAGCACAAAACACGTTAACCTTTGGGGAGTCCCTAATCTGCTCCACAATCTCGTGAGGGTTTTCACTTCCCCATATACGCACGTTATGTTTGTTTACGACACCACTAATGTGAAAGGTTGATTCGTTCCCAAATCTAAGCAGCTGAAGGAAGTCATCTTGTGCTTCACAAAGATTTTTTATGTACACACAAAACTCTAAACGTTGCCGTTTGTCACTTTCACTCAGACTTTGCAGTAATTGCAATCGATATGGATAGAACTTGAGACGTTTGCGTAGAATGTTCCAGACATTCTTTTGAGGGATATCAAGTTCCTTTCCTGCACGTGTCGTTGATTTCCTCGGGCTGCGAGCGTAGCTCGCACGAACGCGCTCAACTGTTTCATTTGATACTGGAGGTCTTCCCGTGGATTTCTTCTTACACAGACAACCTGTTTCTTCAAATTTATGCACCCAGTCATAAATGGACTGCCGTGTGGGTGGTTGTTGCCCATACTTTGCCCTAAAATGAAGTTGCACGACAGTAACTGAATTTGTCTTGGCATATTCCACAACACAGAACGCCTTCTCAACTGGACTCGCCATATTCCTCCAAGCCACGTCAAGGTCAAGTTCGAGGGCAAGACCGCTTACGTCACACCCGTCACTGAAACAAAAGAAAAACTGTCAGCTGCAAAACTTCAAGTATGTACGCACGTAACACAGGAAAAATCTTTTTGCTGCAAACAATACATAACATTTTATACATAGTACAGCTTGTCTATTTCTTTTAGGCTAACCCTGTATATAACTTTTTTCTTTACTTCTTGACACATAACGACCTTCGGCCAAGAGTCTTGGCGATAACAATTCTTTAACGAGATCACCCTTCAACTCTTTGATTTGCATACTTCATAGCAGTGATCCAAGTGGGTTAGAGAAGGTAAGGGAACGATACTATGACGCATTTACAACGGAATTGTAAATTAACATAAAAGAAGATCCTCTTGACTATGTTAGCAGAAAATCTAACCAGACGATCGTCACGTTTTATCAAATAAATACACAACGAATTTCCCGAACAAGTTAGGTAATAATATTCTAATGAGTAATTTATAAGAGCCAAAGGGGTAATTTATTATTCTAATGACTTAGTATTAATTTCTCATTTTAAACTATATTTAAATGTGTAATTTTATATTAGCGGTTGTTTAAAAAAAAACCTAAAGAAACCAAAGTTCAAAAAATAATAACGATGGTTATGCAGGCTTACTTATTACCTTGCGAATGAATTATGTATATTGGTATTTTTAAAAAAATGAGTGTATGAATTGTAGCAGTTAAACAAATTGAACAAATAGTTATTTGGTGTAGTTTGAAAAACAGAAAATGTCTCAAGAAAGAACTGTCTAAGAAAGTTACTGATATTTGTCGAGCAAACCGTAACTTATGTGTAGAATATAGCTTCCATGTTACCGCATTGTTCAACTTTTAGGAATTACAATTCTTCCCATTGATAATTTTTATGGATCTGAGCATATTTTCATAATTTTGTGAGATTTTTATCAGTTTGTTCAGGATCGCATTGTATGAGGAATCGAATAATATCACTTTTATGTACTTCAAGATGAGAGGACTAGATTAAATGTGAAGCCATAAATAGGTGTGGTTCTATGTTATGGAGCTCAATGTTGATGTCAAAAATGTTTTTCCCATCTCAAAAATCATAAAATGTATCTAATTATTTAATTTATATGTAATACCTTTGTTGTTATTTCATAGTGTGAAGTGGCTACACAAGTTTTAAATGTACATATTTGTGTTTTTCATAAATCTTGTATTCACATTTGTTATTAAGGAAATAAACTATTTGATATTTTGTATGACGTAGTTAGTTACCGAGTCGTTTCATCCTTGAAAAATAAAAAATGCATTTTAGGTAAATGTGCTTGATACCTTTAAGTTATTTGAAATCATTGGCAAAATGACATGTATTTACCCTCAGACAATTCACTTACTATGATACATGTTTCCCAAAATCAGAAGATTCCTCACGAAGCAAGATTCGTATGAAAGATTTTTCATTCTCAAGTAGAGTTGAAATTCAGTAAATGATAAACAGTGGATACGAAAGTAAATACCATAGTAATTTTCCTACAGTAAGAAATTAATATTCAGAGCTGTTCCACATAAAATGGGACAAAACTGTCCGACACGTAACGCAGCAAAAATTCCTTTAACGAAGCAATCTTTTTCAAATTAAAATAGTGAATACATAGGCAAGTAAAAAACGTGGAAATTTGAGAACATATTGTAAATACATCCAACCTATATATTGTTTTTGGGAGAAATAGTAATGTCCGCCATTATACGTCCCACACGTGACAGTTTACTGCCAAAAAACATATCCAATCTTTTGGCTATACTTTTTACTCTACCAAGTAAGGATATTAAAAAAAAAAAAATCCTACACATGACGTGTAAACGTTCCATACGTTACGAGGGACAGTATGGTTTTACTAAGGGATAACCGCCTAGTAACGTGTCGGACGAGCTAAGGCTTGAAGAAGAGCTCCCACTCAACGAGGCATTAAGTTCACAAGTGTGCTATAACCGAGCACAGGTACACGCAGTCACGTTGTACAGGATTCCATAGTTCCGCCTTATTCTTTTGTGTTAGAATCAATAAGTGATACACCATAACAGATTTTGAACAGTCTCTTCTCAACATTTTTGATTCATACCTTCGTGGAATTTATCACAACCGAACCATCCCATCAACCTGAAACAACTCATGATTGGCAACTTAACGCTACCCGTCGCAAATTCTCGAAGGTGGTTTCTAATGCTCGTAAGCCCAGAGCAAATAACCGAGTTCCGTGACATGGTGCTACCAGTGAAAGTTGTGGGTCGCCTCCTTCCACAGCAGCTATGAAATTCTCGATTGGACTTGAGAATAGGCTTGTTGTTTCCCTCTGATCGCATAAGATTGTGGTTTTACGTCACTCCTTTTCCTGTTAGTTACTTCAACAACACGACACACGGGTCCCTAGCAACGTGTAACCAATGCCCTTCGGCACCCATTGCACTGTCCATGATGAGCTGTATATGATGATACATTTGTCGAGCACCTACTATCATATTTATCTCAAGTCCTTAACTCAATGTTTATTAGCCAAGTCATGTTAACTGTAACTTCTCCTGTTACGTGAGTAGTGTCAATATATACAGGGTGTCTCAGAATAAGTGGGAACTACTGCGGGAGGTGAGTCAGTGGGTCACACAGTCATCTGAAGCATAGGTCAAAAGTTGATAGTTTGCCCGCTAAATAGCTTCAAAAATGCATGGGAGAACCATGTGCTATGTGAAAATGAAACACAGGAACAGTGTTGGTATCATGTGCTTGCATGTATTAAATATCACTGTATACGTGTCACTACAATAGATGTTCAACGTGGCTGCTGATACATGGCTGGAGGAAGTCGCTCACACTGGCAATATTACCAGAAATATTTTTAATATGCATGAACGTCGCTTGAATGTGTTCGTGTAACGTAGGCAGGTCAGGGACTGGTGTATCGTACATGATGGATCTCTCTCTCCAGAGATTGTAGTCGAGGATTCAGGTCAGGAGAGCAGGGTGGCCAGTCAATTGGGCCAGACCATCGTATCAACTTGTGGGGGAATATCACATCGTGGACTGTACGTAAGGAGAGTACATAATAGGTTGCGCCGTAACATTCGCCGCCAGATGACAGATCAGTACCAACGCGTCATTATGTATGCTGAGCACTCGATGGTACGGCTCGTGAATAAGGCTGGGCTAGTTGGTTGCAGGCATATCTCATTAGTTTTCGTTACATATTTCGCAATATGATACTAAATCAAAATCGTAGCTCTATTTATAAGGAACCACCAGCTCTTTTTTTAGTTCAATAGGCTTTTGTGTGTAGTACCTTTGGCGCCTAGAAAGACTGAGCCGTATTGTCAGGGCCGAAAATGAGCCGCATTTTCAAGAAATTTTTGCTGTTTTGGCTGTCTTTGAGGTTCTGGTAGGCCTGATTAATTTTCGTAGTGGAATGATATTTCGCTCCGGTTTTGGAATTTGGATAGAGAATGACAACGTGTGAACATCATCAATAAGAGGTGCTAATTGACGACCCTGAAGTTAAATAATTATAAATTATGATTAAAAATGAAAGCAGAGATTATGTTCAATTAGTACGGCAGGTAGTAATTAAACCTTAAGCATTTTGATGGAGGTGTAAATTGATGTCCACCGTTTCCTGCTTGGTTGAAGGAAATTTAAACCAGCAATTTTTCGTTGGAAGTCTCTCTTCAAGACGGCATAATTTTCTGAAGTCAGCTTTCCAGTCTTCGATAGAAATAAATTCAAGATAGTGACTTCCTATCGGGCTTGATGATAGACATTCGTATGCAAAATTCGATAAATTATTTCGCTGTGTAATTTAATCTTTTGATTTAGATCGAACATTTGCATGTCTGGGAATTTTGTAGTGCAAGATAAAATTTTTGTAATCATAGGCTAAGCTGCATTGCGGCACACATGGATTTGTATTCATCCACTTAACATCCTGCGCTGTGAGGCTGCCAAATCTGATGAACTAGCTTCCCTCTTGTTAAATTTATTTATTAAACTTTTCCTATTGAGATTTTGAGTTTACGGAGAAAATGCATTTTAGGGACTCCATACTTATAATTTATTTTTGCGTTGACGTTAATTATGTATATTTTTTCTATGATCGGGGTTAGAGTGATTTTAGTACTCCGGGACTATTACGTTTCTGTCTCTGTTTGTTTAGCTCACGATTTACGTTTTCTTTATGTTCAATATTTTATGTCAGGCTTCCTACCTGATTGCATATAGAATCGGAATATTGGGGTCATGTAAATTTATTAAAATTTTATATATATATATATATGTATATATATACAAACTTTCGATTAATACTGTGCAAACAAACTTTCTTAGTATAAATTTTGACATTATTATGCAGAATTCCGGCTAGATGTTCAAGCACACTGAAAGTGTTTATACTGGATCTGACCCCAGAATGTTGATTCTTGATGTTGATCTGAACCTTGATTCTTGAGACTTCATAATTTGTTATGTAAGATTTTGTATAAAATATGAAATATTGACGACAAAAATGTAAAATTTCAGTGGTTGATGTTTACCGGCAGAATTCTACAATACTGAACTTTTTTTTTTAGAGACTTTTGAATGCTTGTAATAATTTCTCATTAAGTTCAACAATTCACGTTGAATTGCTCCACTCTGTAAAACAAACGTATAATTTTGTGCTGTTGTCCTGAGTTATGAATTCTAAGTGTTTTGAACGAAACTTAATGTGAAAATCGTAATGAACTTGCCCAGAAATACAAATTTTGATTTTTATATTTTAATGACTTCAATACTTCAACGTTGTAGTTAAACTAATTATATTTTGTTTTAATTTCAAAGAGATAGATTATCGGAACAATGTGTTTTCGTCAGAATAATGTGCATGATAACTGTTGAACACATAATTACTCTGTGTAATAGTATTTTCCAGACTTTTTTTATGCAATAAATAGTCAACAAAAGGGGTTTTCTGTTTGATTGACTTCAGTAGTACAGTTGAATTAAAAGTTAAGGATGCGTAAGTTCCATATGTTATAGATTGCAAAAAGTTTATGTGAACCGTAAATGAATCTTAGTGTTTCAGGTTCTGTTGATCAAAGTTTTATAAGTTCTTCAAAACGTTAAATATAGTACATGTGAGGATAATTTTTTTTTATTCATACGGTACTTTAGCGAGTGCGATATCGAACTGTATTTGATGCTTTTTTTTTTCATATTTTTTTTTCTTCCGCGAACGTGAAGTTTCCGCTACATGTTAGCCTGTATAAGATTTCTGTGAAGTACCTTGGAGTATGTTTCCGTTCATGGTCTCCATCTCTGGCCTTGGTGGGCTAATAATGCTGCTCAAAAATTCTAGTTGTAGATTTTCGGTCAGAATACCTATTGTATTTTTGCCTCGCTGAATTTGAAGTGTGATGTTTACACCCTTTTAGTTGAGAATTTTTGTTTTCCTATTAGCACCGAGGTTATCATCTCTAAGCTTCATATTCAATGCTCTCTTTGAAGGAAGTTCTCTTTCCCTTTGAGATCGCATGTTAATTTCCTGCTGGTTTACTAGCGCTTTTTGGTATTTAAGTTATGCACCTCTTTTTCTCCTTTGAGAACGGAAGGTATCTCTGTGGCACGGTCAACTTAGATGTGAACGATGTACATGTCCATGGCTAGTGAATCTGTTTTTAGCCTTAAGATCTCTAGTTGTTGAGGCAGCTATCCAGGTTCCAGTCTATGTGCCATGTTTCTGAACTCCTCTTGGAGTTAGCACTGGCTTACTAGCTTCAGTTCTGAATGTTTTATTGATTTTTTCCCTCTTTGGGAGAAACCCCTCTCTTCTTCTTCTTCTTCTTTGGGTGGTTGACCCGCGTCAGGATTGTGTTCCTGGTCTGATCAGTGTCGAAGTTCACATGTAGTGAATTCGCTATTGGAACTATGTTCCTTTTCCTGTGTCTGTGTACACTAGTGATGAGCGTGGGATGGAGTATAGATTTCGTTGATAGCTCCTTCCTTCCGCATGGAGGGGTGGTTTCAGACTAAAAAGAAAAGTTTGGGGCGCGCCTTTTCTTTTTAGTCATGCACAAACAAAATTATTTTTTACTTTTTAGTAGGAATTGTTGTATTTTCTTAAAAAAATGTTTTAAAAATATTCTTTAATTATTTTTCGAGTTATTTCGGTGCTCGGATACATTTTCCTTAACCTATATATTGTAAGTGTATATTTGTCACCCAAATCCTAGTGTTCTGCAATCAGTCAAACTCAACATCGTTGCGGGCTAGTATAAATGAATACTAAAAAATAAAGTGGATAACACTAAAAAATAAAGTACGTTTTTAAAACATAGAAATATATGAAAGTAACAATTGAATATTGTATTGTCACCCGACTTACGTCGCTGTGCATAATTTCATCATTATATTACGTCCGGAGATGAGTTAAATGAAGGTTGAAAATTTTGAGGACACGATGAACAAATTGTGAGTTAAAGAAAAGCACGTAAAAATGTCTCATAGACGTTTGTTTGCGCATACGCCTCAACAATAGCTCAACATTTCCGGAATATTTTCCATAACTTTACATAGGTTTTGACAAAAAATGGCCTCAAACATACATAACTAAATTGCTGTTGCTTTACAGAACAGGAAAAATAAGTAATAGTAATTATAGGTAATCACATTTTAGATCTCCTCCACCCCTTGAAGGCTAAAATAAGCAGAAACTCGACCTTCTTCTCTTGTGCTTAAGTAAGACTTGTCAAATTTCTTATTGTTATTTCGTAGTAAAAAAAAAAAAAGTTTAAATATTTTTAATCTACACTTACGTTCAGTGATTCCGCCAGACCCCTCTGTGGGATATGCCCCCAGATCCTCGAGAATACCCCCAACTTCAACATTTTTGCGGTCAAAAGTCGATAGAAACTGTGCAAAACTCAACTTACACCCTCCCAAATTAATTTTACACTCCCCCAGACTGAAAATCCTGGCGGAATACCTGCTTGTGATTTAAGTAAATCTTACGTAAGCAGTGCCCTGATCCCCCTGCCCCCTGATCTATCGGATAATGGATCAGATAAAAAATAAAGCATGAACCTCTCACCCCTTGAACGATCTCTCAGACTTGTTTCGTTTTTTGATGTCTATGAACTAACTTTTTGATTTTTACATAATTCAGAGTAAAAAGAAAAAGTGTGTACAGAAGAAATATATTATGTTTTACGTTTTAAATACTGTGAGAGCAGTATGAAGTACAAATTAAGAAATTATGACCAGTTACGCGTTGTACTGCATGCGGTAACAGCCCTAGGTGGCCTTGTAACAGCAGAAGCCAGCATACAAGTGACGTTTTCCCGCGCGTTTTCCCATTGGCTGAGCGTTACTAGGCAACCTATATATGTACCAGCCTTGGACTGTACGTACTTCTCGGGAGAAATGAGAAATGGACAGAAGCCCCTCGTATATGTATCACATGGTCCTCCTCTTCTTGAATGGTATATTCTCCAGCAACGTAGGGTGATAATTTTACTGGTACTTTCGGCAATGATACAGCCATCCTCTAACCCCACAGAAACAAGACAAATGTACTTTTTCATTATTTCTATCTTCAGAGCCATCTAGAAGGCAAACTTTCACTTTTGTTCTATGCTATATATGACCCAGAGAATTACCTCTCGCAATAATTCACTTATTCTGGGACACCCTGTATAAGCAATTTGCCAAGATGATGATTCGAGATGCTTATCATACTTACGTAAATGTAATAGGTAAAGCTTCTACAATGGTTTTGGAATTTTATACAAAACAAAAGAGGTTAAAAAGTATTACCAACTAGTCACTGCGGATAACTTTGCTTGCAATTTGGATCAGACTTACGTTTGACAATACTCTTCTCACAAGATCAATGAATATCAAGTTTTGCCAATTTTTTTTTTTTTTTCACAAAAGAGAAAAAAAAATCCTTCGTGCGTCAGAATATGTGCATTCTGTATCTATAGTAGTAAAATACAGAAAACACAAGTTTTTGGGAAAAAAAAATTATGAACATTATTACATATTCAAGCCAGTTCTGGCTTACAAAAAGCCGATATTTGGATTAATTTCTTTGTACATGTTTAATATCTGCAGTTCGTTTGTGATAACCTAAAACAGGAAAATGACTTTATTATAAAAGTAGAACTACAGAGTAGTTGCAAGGCTTCAATTCTTATGTTCAACGTTGCACATATTAGAACGTAAGTAATTGAACTGTAAAATATAGATGAACATTCCTGTTACTTAGCTTTCCAAGAGCCTGACAAGAGGGTTTAACGACATATTATTCTTACTTTGAAACCAGGTAAACAATTGGAAACATGAATTTCACTACAATGAAAGCTATTTCTGCAAATTTAATCTATCAACAAGCGTATACACGGAATGGTACAGCTGTGGACAAAGTATTGTCGCATGTCTTTAAAGAATATTTCCCAAATTCGCAGATATCCCTCCCGTGTGCGACACATACTAATGAGGACTAAAATTAGGATTAGTTGTTCCCATTGCGTTACAAAAACATGTCTCCGAGATAAAACGAGGAAACTATACAACTTGATAGATTTTTGGACTTTGAATTTTTTGTTGATGAAAAATTATGTAGTTGCAAATATCGCCCTCGTTTAGTCTTATATCAGGACAATATTTTCCTCAAAAGTCCGTTATATGATAGTGCATATGTCTCTAAGTCAACAAATTTGTACGATGTTTCAATATATTTATTTCTGAAATAAGTCAGTGTTAGACATGCGACAAAACTTTTGTCCATAGCTAAAGTGTTTTGCAGATGTATCTGTACTAGAAAGCGGAGGCCATGATTCTGGAAGACCGTCGTCTCAAGATTAATATTATAGGTCGTTAACTACGCATTTCAGCTGGCTCAGTTTTCACAATCATCCATCCTCATTTGATAATGTCGAAGGTCAGTTTCTTGATGGTCAGTCCGAGTATTACCATCTGACTGAAAATCATCACTTACGACGACAGTTTTCTGGGATACAAAGTGTATTTTGCAGCTAGATCTCATGCCATCGAAGTAAGTCAACTATCACTTTCACAATACAATCATTATATGAATAAATAGAATAAAACTCACTTTTTAAAGACATATTAAAACATCAATAATCCGTAATATTTCGTACATTCAACTGGACTTCGTCGGGTAGTTAAAAGGCAAAACTCAGTCGCGGGATAGGTATGAACAGAAGTGTAGTCGGGTGCAGACTAGCGACGTAACCAGCATGGTGGGAAGTGGGTATGTGACATCACCTGGTGACGATAGAATGTAAACAACATGACTTAGAGTTGTACGTGTTCTGGTTCACAGACTTTCTTCACTGGTTTCCTAGACAACATCTGTCAAGATGAATTCATAGTGTCAGTATTATTATTTAACGGCTCTCCCCTGGTATTTCCTTCGGTACTGGTTCTCGTTTGTTTATCAAACTCGTATGAGTATGTCCAAAAATTAGGGGAAAAAATTGAGATACCAGTATTCCTGGATTCTTTATACCTTAAGCTTCAATATTAGCCTATAACGGTAGTGAAAAGCTCATTTTACCTGTTAAAACTTTTGAGAAAATTCAGCCTTCGTATCAGAGTGGAGATACTACGTTTTGCAATTAAGCTACTCATATGATCGAATTCTATTATTGCTTTTTAATATCTGTTGGGACAACTCTGTTTTCTTCTGCGTGTTCTTAATATTCAAATTATGTGCGTAAACTCTTCTATATAAGTTAGTATTCTCACTAGGCTAAGATAACTTCTCACATTGTACTCGTCACGTAACCAGCCCGCTCTGACCACATTCCTGTTGACGTCTTGAGTTTTATCTTTTAACCATCCGGCGAAGTCCAATGAATGCTAGAAATATTATGGATTATTAGTTATTTTAGCATGTCTTGGGTAAGTGTTATTCTTTCTGCTTTCTTTTACGCGAGAACGGTGACATTTAGTTTGGTCAAAATTATCATTATATGAGACCATCAAATAGAAAAAGTTTGGAGGCATGCTGCTGCTCCACGGAACGTACCGTGCCATGAATGGGAAGATTCGAACACTTCTACTAAAATACATGGTTTCACATAGCTAAACCATTCACCCAACAATTGAGACTTATCTCGTGCCACCGAAGTCAAACATAACTTTCACAATAAAATCATTATATGAATAAAATCAAAAATTATTTTCTCTTTTCGAAACCTAAAGAAATGTTTATGTGGACTGAGATTTCCTTACAATATGCAGTGGACCCGTAATAGTGTTTCTTTCGGCTAGTTTGATGTTAGGATCCGCCACAAATACTGATACCTCTCGTGGGAAAACTGTGGTGCTCCAGTCTAGAAATGCCTGATAAAACTTTCCTGAAATAGAAATGCCTGATAAAACTTTCCCACTGTTGGAAACTGGCACAACGTACAAATAAATCAACCACATCCAATTCTTTGTCGCTAACTGAATTCCACCTCTACCTTCATCCTTGGGGAACTGTTTCACACTTTTGTCAGCAGTACTACACAAGCATCTACAAGTCTAAAACGTCTACTAGCCCGTATTTGGACCTTCTCTACATTTGCATCCATCAAGTTTACCATGAAACAAAGTAAAATTGACAATCATATAATCGGAAACTCACAGATCTACATAAATGATTTCTATACTCAAAATATTCTACTACAGTGTAAAATATACGAAATTTAAACAGTATATAACACATGACAACCGGTAGTTCCTTGTGTGTTGATGATAATCTCTATTCATCTCCACACGTATAAAAAAAATGTGCATTTTTATACAGGCCTAAAACTTACTGTAAATCTTCCTTTGATGCTTAAAATTCTGCATTGATAACTTAAAATCATGTTAAGTAGTAATATTTCGCTATTTCTTCGCTTTTCTTTAAGCTTCGATATCACAGAATGTTTATTTCTAATTATTCAAAACAACTCGAACGAGTTTATGGCATAAAACTTTTATTCAAAACTTCCAGTTTGTATCATAATGAAAACTGAATAATAAATGTCTTTAACAATTGAAATCTTGATTTAATAAACAACTCATAAATCGTGTTTACACACCGTAACAAATAATGAACTGAAGGAGGCGATAAAAAATTGGCTGGAGAACCAAAGAGAAGTGTTGCCTTCTGAAGGGATTTATGCACTCCAGACGGTTATTCGCAACAAATGGTAACAGACTTATAAAATAGAGTAACTCCAGGTAAAGTGAACAAGTGCGCAACATGTATAAGGATTACGACTCAACTTACAGTCAATATTCTCTATTTTATGAAGACACGAGATCCAAAAGACTTTTATTGGCGACAGTGAGATTTCATACAATCTCAAATGCTATTTACAAGAAAGGAAAGAAAATGGATCAAGTGTGTTGAAGCTGAAGAGGATTATTTGGAAATGTAAGAAGGTAAGTTTAATTATCAGATTTTGTTTTAGGTAGATTTCGAAGAAAAATATACCTATTAAGATCGGTACGATATGAAAGTGTGTATATATATATATATATATAACGCCCTAGCCGAGCTGGTCTACCGGTTGTTCCCGTAAGATCACCGAAGTCAAGCAGCTCTGGGTCTGGTCAGTGTTTGGATGGGTGACCGTTTCTGCACTCCAGATGGTGTTGCCTGTGCGGCGTCCACCCAGCGTCGTGATGCCAATTGGGGAGCTACCTGAATAAAGAGGTAGCGATCACAGTTGAGGGCTTCGGTTCCCTCTCCCAACACGTCTGGTCAGCGTGGGAGCAGTAGACCACCTCATCCCTCCGGGAGAGGCCTCATCAAGTAGTGGATTGAATATGGCTGTGTATTATATATATATATATATATATATATATAACACGCTAGCGGCCACAATTTTGAAGATATTTGAACCAAATTTTTATATGTTGTTTCTAGGCTTAATAGCTCGGTTAATGAGCAAAATCGGTCGCCATCTTGGATCCAAAATGGCCGCCGAACCCATTGTTGTATAGAATACACAGCCTAAACCGCTGGGGCTATTGTAATCAAATTTGGCATAAAGGTACAACATCACTGTTTGATTACGAAAATGTTACCTAATGAGTTCAAAGACGCCATCTTGGATCCAAAATGGCGGAAGTAAGAAATCTATTTTCCATATCGTTTGAGCTAGAGATACGAAATTTGACATAATGGTGTATTGTCACTAGTAGTTCAAGAAAATATTACGAAATGTTGAAAAATTCGCCATCTTGGATTCAAAATGGCCACCCAACCCATTTATGTATAGAATACATAGCTTAAACGGCTGCAGCTAGAAATATCAAATTTGGTAACACTATACATTATCATTTGTATGTTACTAAAATATTACATGATGTATCCAAAGACGCCATCTTGGATTCAAAACGGTGGACCTAAAAATCCATTTTCCACACCGTTTAAGCTAGAGATACGAAATTTGGCATAAAGGTGCATTATGACGATTAGTTTAGGGAAATATCACAACATTTGGGAAAAGTCGCCATCTTGGATCCAAAATGACTGCCCAAAATTCCATTTTGCACACCGTTTGATCTGGATCAATGAAATTTTACTTGAATATGTACCATCACAAGTAGGTCACGACAAGATAAGAAAACTTTCAAAAAGTCGTCAACTTGGATCCAAAATGGCCGCCCCAAAAACCTAATTTCCAAATCATTGAAGGTAGAGAAACGAAATTTTGTTTGAAGGCGTATGACCAAGAGTAGGTTACAATAGATGGGGCAAACTTTCCTTTTGGGGGCGCAGCCCCCCCGTGGGAGGGTGCAGATGGATACCATGGTGGTGTAGTGCTGCAGTGAGATTTTGGTTAAGATAAAGGACGCGCATCCTCTCAAAAGCATTGAAGTTGTGGGGCGAACCCCGGCTTCCAGCGAAACAAAGCGAGTATATACGTATATATATGTATATGTCTTGTGAGGTATCGTTGAACAGCTCTTGGTGAATAGTCTACAAATCAATAAATAGTTTCTCGATAGCTCTCATATAAGGCGAGATTTGTATTTTTGAAAACAAAAAAAAATAAACTTCGAGATCTACCTCAGCCTGTAGGCCTACCGAAAGGGATTTTTTTTTTATATTCAGGTAGATAATCAAATCTCTCTCTTACTTAGATTGAAGTTATTTTAAGACTCTACTATAGAACTCATTCTTTTAATTCCAGATTTCAGGGTGAATATATATCATGAAGTAGAAAAAGAATAATTTACTAATATGCTGTCATTTTGAAGAAACAAAACACAAATGTACGTACTCGCCCGCGATTCTTTTATACACGTCTTTTGTCTATGCCTAATCATTTCTTTTTAAATCTCTCTTCAAAATTTACTTCTGTTAACGTAGGCCCCGTGGCTTTGAAAAGTACAATTTAAAACTTCTATTTGTGTCTGAGCGGACATCCTTAATTTTCCTTGATCCTGTTGTAACGGCCTAAAAACTCGGTTCCATAATATTTATTTCATGTCACTTTGTTTTATTTACTTCGATCTTCAAAGGAAAGATTTTTACTGTGTTTATCTCCAGATCGTTAGTACTCTTCGACCATCGCCTATTCTTTTTCGAGCAAAGTTATTTATCATCTTTTTCTTTTGTTTTCTTTATTCTGGCGCAAGGTTTCTTTCTTCTCGAACTACTTTTGTAGCATCTTTCGTCTATTACAGATCTTCTCATTGCGTAAACAATTTCATCCGTTGTCATTGGATGAGAATCAATGAATCATCTTAATTATGCGGTCCTTTGCTATTTGCAGAATCTTCCCGTCAGAATAAAGCTTTGCTCGTTAATATTTATTAAATTTATATAAACTTATTTAATATTTTGATTTTTGCACATTTGAACTTTTGGTAACTTGACCTTTTCGTTTGTGGATAGAAATGTGAGAATTGGGATCTTTGTTGTCTAGAGTCATGACCTGCCAGCAGTGTTTGTTTTGATTGCGCGTTTCGTTTGTCACCGGTGGTGATGGGGAGGGGGTGTTCTTACAGAGTTAGACATCAACATGAAGACATATTAAGGACAGGCAACTGACCTTCGTAATTAATAAATTATGAAAATTCATTAAAAAATATCCGTCATATTGACCCCTCAGTTGTCTGGCAGGTAATGTGAGAAGTGTACGGTTATGCAATCCTTGAACGTCGTCTTCGCCGATACCAGATTGGCTGTGAATTTTAATGCAAAAGTTGGGAACAAGATTCGTTTCACCTTGCATGCTTTTCAGTGTGTCAGTGAGAGAAGATATTTTGAGTTTCTTGGAAATTATATTCTTGCGGTTTGGACTTTCGAGATACAAAATTCACTAAATTTTATTCTCAGTGTTACTCTTTTGTACTATTCAGAAATATGTGTAATCATTCAGGTTTAATTTTCTTGGTACAAAGTGTAATTTACAATATGCAAAGCTAATCTGGTTACGGCGAACATGGGCTGACTGTATGTTTAGAATGCTGTGCTATGCAATAGCCATGATTCGGTAACAAATTTCTCTCTCACATTTGCGTTCTGCAATGTTTTGTGAAAATTTAGATATATATTTTAGCTACTTCTACAGAATTATGTTCGGTTTGGGAAAAAGCTCACTATAGTTTCAAGTACAGTAAAAGTTGAGTACATACGCTCAGTGGTAGGTTGCGTTCAATTCTTTTCAAACGCTGAGTATGTGAAAATTTATCCGAAAATATTTATATAACCGGCATGATCGTATGAGAGACAGAAATTATTCTACTATAGAAATTCGACTTTGCTGTGATAGATTTTGTATTCATGGAGCTTCACTCTATCTGCCTTGTACTTGAAGTTTTTGATGTTTTAAAGCGTTTTGAGAAAATGCATTCAATGGATGTGGCCCAACGTCGACCAAAATCTTAGTTTCAGTGTTTTGAAAAATGTAATATTTCGAATTTGTTGTTACACCTTTGATTTTTATGAATAAGGTATGCATTTTTCACGAAAGTTTTACGTTTTGATGGCAGTAGCTGTGTGCAATGCAAGCGATGGTACGAACCATGAATTTTGTCTTTAAAGTGAATGCACGTAATCTAGTTATTCTAAATTGATCATTACTTCGGCTCTAGTTTAATATCCATTTTTGAATGGTTTGATTCGGGCTATTAAAATTTCATACATTGCTACAGTGATCTTGAACGCCAAGTGTCAATATCGTTGTCTTCTGGCAGATAGGTAGTTTCTAGAACTTTTGTTTCTCTTACTCCTTCTCTTTCTGTCAGAATACGACGAATGCCACTGGTCTAAACAACCATTACGGGTCCTACTGTAGTATACGGTTCGTCATATGGTTCAAGTGCGTTTTGTATGACCTTGCAGTGTTTTTACTTAACGAGTTCCACGCGATGTCTGTGTCGAGATGGATTTCAGTTTTAAGCTCTGCGCTCTTATGAGTGTTTATGGATATGGAAAAACTTCAGTTTATCGCCTATCGCCTCCAGGCTGATGACTGTTTTCTTGGAGGTTCGCGCTACTCAAGCACCTTTCAGTGCTTTGGGGTGGGTCGTTCTCAAAGTCCTCTCTTCTGGTGGATCGGGGAATTTTTCCTCCCCCTTTTCCTTCATCTTTAGCTTACATCTTCCCTGAGATTCTTCATTGAATAGTTAGTTTTTATAATCGCGTGCTCCCTCTTCGGGTTTCTCCAGTACTTGGAAGTTCTTTTAGTGTAATATTTTCTGCTGTACCAGTCTGTTGCCTAAGTTATTTTACTCGTCCGATGCGTGGTTGTGGGTGATGACCCAGGCTGGTGAAACTGTGTCTTAGCTCTCGTGTGACCTTGATTGAGAAGGTTCAGCTAACCAGTTTCCAGTCTGTGTGTCATTGTTGTTGGCTCTTTACGAGTTTTACCCACTGGTCCGTTAGAATGTGAAGTTTCACATTCCTAGTTTTACCCTTCTTTAGGGGGAAATCCTCTTGTTGTTAGGTGTGACGAGGCTTCATGGGCGCGCGACCGGAATTGCATTTTCATATGTTTTGCAGTTTCGTGCTGTTTCTGTTTACGGCACCAGGGTTCCCGTTCTTGTTTGTCAGATGGTTTCTTTCACGGTTTTCATTTTACTTTGTCTATGTAAACTAGCGCCTCCACCAAACACGCAGAGAGAAACTTCCTTCAAATTTGAGTTCAGCGACTGCAATTTACCCTTTCGCAACAACCTTCCCTATAGTAATTTTCCTTTATACTCTAAGTCTGTAAGGCACGGCAGCCACTTAACAAAGCATATGAAGACCGTTGACATTCAGTTACACGGTCGTTTCAAACTGCTGACGCTACATCATCATCTTTATTTATTTAGTTCCTTTCATATATCTATAAAAATGCTCCCAGTACAGACATTAAGAATTATATTGAAGAATTAAAAGTACTCTTTACAGAATCTGGAGTCATTACTGCTCTGTTTGGATCACTGATTCTTAATGAGGAAAAAGAATTTCTCAATGTTGCCATTTTGTGCTAGAATAGGAACTCCTGTGTTAATCGACTGTTTTGTAAAAAAAAATTGGACAATTTTGTGATGAAAGGAAATCTGTCCCAACGCCCATTTTATCAAAAGGAGAGAGATATACGGTAACACAAGACGTATATAGTGCTGCAGATCATTCTCAGTTCCTTGTAAATGCTTAAGTGTTACAGGACACACCATTTATAGTTTCTATGCGAATGGTTCATGATTTCCAGAAACTACGTTGAAAATACTGTTTGTGAAAGCTACAATAGTGTTAAGAGATCGAACAGTTCAAATCAAGATTTGATACTTTTGTTATGTAATATAACAAATACATCGAAGGAGGACCTCATAGCCACATCTGCAAAATCACACAGGATCAAAGTCGGAAAACAAGCGCCGGATAAAAACTGCCGAACATATGAAAGCACTCCTGATGCTCCCCAGTGAAGCCTCGTCACACTTCACAAACAAGAGGACAGTGAAATTCACTTTCACGTGGATAAGTGGGTAAAATACGCAAAGAGTCTCCAATGACACCCAGACTGGAAGCCGGCTAGCTGGACCAACTCAAACAGGTCACTCGAGAGCAATGACACAACTTCACCAGCCTAGGTCATGACCCACGACCACTCAACTGACGAGAAAGATAAGGAATCAGACTATCGAATCTATATTAATATTATCTCTACAGCTTAATGCAGAATTTTGCACCAAAAGTTTATCTGAATCCGGTAATATCATTAAAGCAAAATTTTGTTCCAAACTTTCAAGGAGTCTTGAGGAGACTGAGTTAGGACTTGCCCAGAAAATACTGGGAAATGTTCGTAGTCAGCTAACCTCAGAGGTTTAGAAGAAAATCTGCGTTCATTCATACAGTTATTTTGAACTCCGTAACTTCCCGAGTCAACCATGGGTTTCCACAAAGTCTGATTATTAGTCCAGGGAGGATTAACACCAACAGGGACATTACCCGAATGAGAAACGTTACAATTACTGAAACAAGACAGGAGCAGGTTTGCTGGTTACTCTAGTAGGCCCTGAAAAGTCAAAATAATGAGGGCTCTGAACTGAAGTGCCAAAAGTCCAACAAGAACTACTAGCGGCACAAATTGGAACACTAGTGGCGCGAGCAGAAGTGACCATCGTAGTATAAACTGTACTTACTTCAACTCCTTTCGAGATTACGTTAGACCACGACATCAAGCTGTTAGGACTATTTGCAATTTCAGTTCGGCCTGGTTTCTCTTGGTTCCTGACACTAGACTGATTTGATAGCTCACTCCTCAAAGAACTGACTTCATCGCGCAAAGAACGTAACTCAAGGTTGAGTTCTTTAGTTATGGTCTCGCACGTGGAATTTACATCTTCAAGTTGGGAGTCGGTGTGGCGCACCGCACCAGACAACTTATTTGTCTTCTTAGTCAATTCATTAACTTAATTTAACAGTTGATATCTCGGTGGCCAGCCTACTAACTGAAACTTCAATTGACTCACGAAACGTTTGGCTTTCTATTTCCATTGACATTAGCGTTATTATTCTCCAGTTTAGTATTAATACTAGCCTCCGCAGTCTTCAACTTAGTGTTAAGACTAGCTTCCGTACTCTCCAATTGAGTACCTAGCTTTGTCTCGGTGCCTTTGAGCTTATGCCAGTCAGGGCTATCAGCGCCTTGTCCATAACAGTGACAAGAGTTGGTTCAACCGTCTGCTCACTGCTGGATCTCCGTTACCGATTCCAGAACAAGACTCAATACACTTTGGACAGTACCAAGGACTATCCTTCCCCTTAATGCTGTGATATAAGTACGGTGCTATTTGGGCACAACTGAGATGGTACCAGTGCTCACAGTTAGTACAAGCGATTGCTACTTCAGTCTTCGCTTGGCAACAATACATTACTTCATTATGCGTCCTCGGTACGGAATTTTGCGCGCATGTTAGTCTCACGAACTGGTTGATCGCCAGACCCGACATTTTCATAAACAATATGAAATATCACACAGATATTTAATAATGTCAGCACTTATATAGAACATGTGAACACTTTTCCTTCGCAATAATATTAAATTATATGTAATTCAAATACTAGGCAACATGGGTCTGCCCATATGCTCAGCCATGACCTACGAAAGCCGATTCGTCAACTCAGTTTCTCATCTTATTTAAATAAATAATGTAACTCAATTTATTTTTGATTTTCACCTTTTCAAGTTTTTTTTAAACCTTAAGTTAATGCACGCTTTCGCACATCCACCTAACAAACACAATGCTCTGCTGCTCATCACACTAGTGGGTGTCAATGTTCTCTCTCAAAACTCAACTATCTCAATAATCGCATGCATTCCGGTACTAGGATGTCAAAGAAAGAAAATAGAGAATAAGGCAAAATGCGACCTTCAAAATCTGAAGAGGCAGCACAGATTCAAAGTCTTGGAGCACGGTCGCTAATAATTGAAAGGGGGCCATCATAGCCACATCTTCAAGATCACACAGGATCAAAGTCGGGAAACAAGTGCCAGATAAAAACAGCCTAACTGCCGAATATATGAAAGCACTGCAGATGCTCCCCAGTGAAGCCTCGTCACACTTCACAAACAAAACACCTCTAAAGAAGGGTAAGAAGGGAGGAAAGTGAAACTTCACTTTCACGTGGACAAGTGGGTAACACTCGCAAAGAGTCTCCAGTGACACCCAGACTGGAAGCCGGCTAGCTGAACCAACTCAAATGGGTCACTCGAGAGCTACGAAACAATTGCATCAGCCAAGGTCATGACCCACGACCACTCAACTGACGAGAAAGATAAGGAATCAGACTATCGAATCTATATTATCTCTTATCCCTGGACATACAAGTACCGAAAGATCCCGAAGAGGGAGCACGCATTTACCGAAGGATAACTAAATCCGAAGCATAACATAAGTCGAAACGATGGACAACGGATGGGAGAGACAGAAGGAAAGAATTCCCCACCCCACCAGAGAAGAGAACGCTGAGAATAACCCACATCACCGCCCAAAAAATGCCGGAGTAGCGCAAGCCTCCATGCACACAGAGAACTGACTGGAAACGATAAACTACAGTTTATCTAAGATCACACGTAAGTCGCCGAAGTTTAACTTTAAAACTCAAATAAAAGCGGTGGCAAAGAAACATTCCGAATTTCTTTAAAATAACGAGTACGTAGAACACACGCACGAACCAACGATGTACCGCACACTACAGTAAGATCTGCAGTTGAAAACTGCACCAGTGACATTCGTCGTATTCTGGCAGAAAGAGGAAGAGTAGAAGAAATAAAAGTTCTAACGCACTATCTATCTGCCAGAAGACAGCGATGTTGTCCCCTGGTGTACAAGGCCACTGTAGAAAATGTTAAACTCAAACAGCGCTAAATTAAATCCATTTATGAGAAAACACTAAAGCACTGAAAATTTAATGTACGTGCACTCACTTTAGGTAAAAGAAAATTAAATTCAATATAGCACTTGTACTGTGCGCAACAGTATAAGTCGCAAAATAATATCAATGTAAATTATTATTACTGTTAGATAACTCAAACACCAGCTACTCCTAAATGTGAGAAGTTTTCAATAAAATAGGTAAACCCTTTTTACTCACTGTTTATTTCAATAAGATAACATGAAAGTTATTGCACACAAAATAACTTTAGATCTGAATTTCGATACCTCAGAAATTCTACTTGAGATAAAAGAAAATAATGATCTGATACGAAGTTCGAAAATTCACGAATTCTTGAGGAGAAAACCCGTTGTATCCTATTTCGGTTTGGAAAAAAAGTATATTTCTGAATTCACTGTTCTGTCCATAAGAAAAGATTCTATTATTCGAAATCGTAGAAATATAATTTAACCAAATTTATTTCACTTTTATAATTCAAGTCCTGATTCTTGTTTCATAAAATAATACGTAAATCACTGTTTACATAAACGATTTCATTCGTAAATACAAAACGTCGAAAATTCTGACCCTTTCTAACACTTCACACACACACTGTAAACGGTGGGTCAGTTCCACTAAAATCACTTTCTGAACTTCAAATATTTGGTACAACAAATTACAAGATGGGCAGAGCGAAGCTCTACACACCTAACCTATTTGAATACAGCAGAAATTGACATTTAAATTACTTTCCAAAATTAAATATTTTTAGATTTTATAACATGAAATTTGTATTTTTATTCGGGTTTTGCGATCTAGTCAGCTCTAGGACTATTTAAAATTCAACATGAAAACGACCGAACCGAAACTAAAGCCGTCGAAACAGAGCGCAAGTACTCAACCATTACCGATGTAAAGATTTCATGGTGAGCTTATTCTAATAGACCTTTCGCAAGAATAGCTAAAGAAAGTAAATAAAGCGATTGCGTAAAACGTGATTTTACTCAAAATTCATAACGCTTAAATGTATAAGGTGAGAAAGCGAGATCTATTGACGAATCACAGCTTAAATAAATCACGACATCTTTACACATAGACGACCCATGGCCCCTAACCATGCCCTGCATGGTTACAAAATAACCTTGCACTATAAAATTCATTAGTGCAAAATTATACATAGTGCACAAAACAATTATTACAATCCGAAAACAGAATTTAGATAATATTCATTTCGGATCCAAAAGTCCAAAACACAAGAAAATTTATACACTGAGATTTCAAAGATGTCTTCTTCCAAGAAATCAAAGTCTCCAAGATTCGTCGAAGCTGGTTAACGGACATGGGCTGCTAATTCTTAATTTAAACCAAATTTAAATTACCTGTGCAGGCCCACTGATTTTATACGCGAAAGGAGTAATGCGGCATAAACTGTAATTAATTTCATGGAGTATCAGTTGCCTGCTACTTCTTCATACATCTGCAGCATCCATAACTGCGAAAACGATTACGCCTACTCTCTCAACAATTGAAGAACGAGAGCGCAGCTCAAAACAACGTTCTAACCAAATCAACAATTCTACCATTTTGGCACACTGAACGAAACATCAAAATTATTAGGTATTTTAAAATTGAAAATAAATGAAATGTTAATTAAGGTAGTAAATTTAATAAATATTTACGAGCAAGGATTCTTCTTGGCGGGAAGATCTGCCAATAATAAGAAAACACACAACTAAGATTAGCTAAGATCCTGGTCCATTAACTGAAGCTGACACTATTACCCAATCAGAAGATGAGTAGTAAAACGAAGACTGAAGGAAGATACGTCATAAAGTAGTTCAAGTAAGAAACCTCGCGCCAGGATAAATAAAATAAAAAAAACGAAAACATATGCTTTTTACTCGAAACATAAAAAGAAGATAGTCAAAGCATATTGATGATATTGAGATCACTACAGTAAAAATCTTTTAACTTTGAAGCTCGATATAGTAAAAATTATGACTGTAACAAATAGAATGCAAATGGAACGGAGCTTCAAGACAGTTTTATACAGAAATATTATTGAAAGATATACATAGGATTTTAGGTAATAAAGAAATGCGTATAAGTTTGGATAGGAGTTCGCTAGGAAAGAACTAGAAACAAGGAATGAAAAGCGATGTAAGCTGTTGCCAACATAAATATAAAGCTGAAACAAAACACTAAAGACAGTAGATCATTGACGTAAAGCAATACGGAACACGGAATTAAAAGTATACTGATGACACAAGGATGAAAGTATGTAGTCAGGAAAAGGAATACAGAAGGTTAGACTTGGGGAAAGAGGAGTTTCTGAAGACAGTCTAGATCGAATCGAGTAACCAAAAAGTTTGATAGCATTGATATTCACTTGTGGTTCAGTTGTCAACAGCCATGCAAGTTTGTGAATTGTACTTAGTTTCTGAGTCAATCGCGTTTGTTATAGCTATCAGTTTGATGCATAAGTTCATAGATAATTTAGTAGTCGGTATGGCGATTGTGTCCAAGGTAGTATTTGACATTTAGTAAATGTTGATTCGCAGTGCAGTACTTCAGTAAGCAAAGTTTAGGTGATACATTAGTAAAAAGAAAATGTTACTCTAAAAAATCAGAAACTATTTCATGTTAAGGTATACGTCCCAATCAGTTGAAGCAGTTACTAGAAAGTTTGAAGCATTTGAAATTCTAATCTGAGTTACACCACTGAACGTTTAGTTCTGCTTGTTGCAGAACAGAAGGAAACACGACTTGACAATGTATGCGCCCGCAAACCTTTAAATTTCGATCAAGTGTCTCAAGTGGCTAAATTTTATAAATAATTTTATTTTTTAAAAAAAGAAAAACTACCTAGACATGTTCTTTAGGAAATAATGCACTTTATTTAGCTCGATCCAATTGAGCTTTTTCAAGTCATAATGGTAGGTAACATTACAACAAGTAAGAAGAACTGAGTACGTGGCAGTTGTTCAAATAGACAGTTAAGTTTGTGACGTCATCAGATGACCTTTTCATATAAATAAGATTGCGACCGAACTGCAAATGCAATGTTCTATTGCTTATTACGATAAACTGCAACTTATGATTTTTTTTCTTTTCTTTTTTTTTTTAAGAAGCAGCTACCAAAAAGAATTCATAGTTTCTTTAACGGATTTTCTGATTTCAATATTCCCAATGTTTTTTCAATGTTTAATTAATAAAACTTTGGTAAACTTTATTTTGTATAGGCCATTCTTGTAACTTTTCACTTCGCCCCGTCACGATTATCCGTCATATTCTAGTTAAAATCCACAATCACAAACATCCATGCCCGAGTCGGGATTCGAACCCGGGACCTTCTAGTCGCTGACTTAGCGCCCTAACCTACAGGGCTACCAGGTCGGCTATGTTTAGCTGAGTTGGCATTTTAATAAACTGATTAGATTGGACCTTATGCTTAAAATCTTGTACTCTCCTGCTTGTTTCTTATAGTCAGGTTATATAGTCAGTCAGAGTGTTAGGATTAAGGAATTGGAGGTGGATGAACCTTCAATACGAAGGAAGGAAGCAGGAAATAGAAGAAAAAATTGAGAAGATGGAAGAAGAAGTAAAAGCATTATACACCGAAAACGGCAAATTGAAATTTGAGAGCTCAGAAACAAGTGAAATGGGGAGAGCGAACAACTGCTCGTGCTGTACGTCCCCGAAAGTATTCAACCTATTTTGTGCAAAGAATGCAGAGACAGGGGTGGAAGGTGGGTCCCCAAATATATATATATATATATATATATATAAAGATATAAAGTCAGGTTATATTAGTACGTAGTAGTGAAGTGTGAGAAGATAAGCAAATGAGTACACATCACGTGGAACGAAAAAAATTCAAACGTTACACAAAATGTTCACGTGCTGCTGCGATATTACACAGTTGTTATATTCCTTCATGAAAACAAAATATTAAAATAGACGAAAATAGGATCATTGGATCTTATGTGCACGTGAGGAAGCTCGATCGGATAGCGCGAAATATTGTGCATCTTAGTTTTAAGAACGTGTCCAGAGGGATTTTCATGATTTTTAATAAGATTGCGTTTACAAACTCGGTACTTTATTATTATGTAGCAAACCAACAAGATAGAATATCTTCGAGCGCATAATATGCTATCACCTTAAATACAGTGACCCCAGAATGTATTCGTCTGAACACAGTCATAGCATTTAGTAATAACTGAAATATAGTATGAAAAACTGCAAATGATATCCAACAGTTGGTAGTAAACATATCCTTAAGATCTGATTTGATAAAAGGAAGTTGAAACAAGCACACAATTTTGTTTAGTTTTGTGTAGAAATTACGAACATTTATAATCATGCGCTAATTTAGCTAAGCATATATATATATATATATATTTCTGTTGCAAGTTTTGATCCGGTATTTGTCAGTTAAGAGCGTTTCTTCGAATCAGATCTCTCTAGGGTCAACCTTCTTGCATCTGTTGTTTATCCTTCTCTTGCCAGTTAGTTACCTGCATTAAAAGTGAGTCTGGTGTAAGCATAGTGCTATTTTCACCCCATTCAAATAAATTTTATCTTTTCTGTATTAAAACAATTCAAATACATGCTGAAATTAATGTCGGCCATCAGTGAAGACTAAGCAAATTGTAATGAGATCATTTCAAAAGAGTGAATAGGCAAGAAAAATCTGTGAAGCAGTTATAGATTCTATTAATGCATTTAAATCCATGTACAACCAAGCAATGCAGCCATCCAAAGTAAATCTCGAGAAGAAACTAAGTTTTCGTTGTAGCCTAAAAGAAATAGTTCGAAAATAGCGTTAACAGTAGAAACGTGTTATCAATGGCTTGAAAAATGTCCTTCACCCAGCTGGTTAATAATTGTGGACAGCCTGAAAAACAAAAGCAAATCAGATGAAATGCAAAATGCATAAAATTAACAAATATAGCACTTGAATGGAAGTTATTTTCACTGTCGAGGAAAAAATAAGCTTCATAAGTAAGTTGGACTAGTAATAAGAAGAATGTGACACGAAGGAGGTGAAACACAAACGAATCTCAGTACTTTTAAGGAGATGTACAAGTGCAAAGTGTAGGCAATTTGTTTTTATTGACGGAAACATGAACCATAAACACCTAAAATTTCAGTAAGGAACATAATGGGCGTCACATCTTTATCCATGATAGCGGCCCTTAGACCATATAAACATACAGCTGCTTTACATCACTCTAGATAGATATATATATATATATACTGCAATAAATTCAAATATCAAAAGAAACTATCACATAAAAAATGAACTTAAAATGCACTGGTAGCAGAATGATGGAATTTGTCACAGGAAACTAGAAAAGCTGATGATCAGTGCCAAAACAGTGAGAAGACATTAAAAAAGGAAATGGATACACTTTGGAAACTCCACCGGAACGTTGAAAAGACTGGAGGTTAGGTTAGGTTGAATTGGGATAGCTTAATTAATTCGTTTAAAAGTCTTCTTTAATTGGTCTTAACACCTCTGGACCAACGAAATCAGATCTGAAATACTGTACTAAACATGAGATTTCTCGTCCGGGGAAGTATCCAGAGAGCATCCAAGAAAAGAACCAATTATGTTCCACTGTCTGAGTAGGGGATTTTTAATTTTCTGTAATTAAACCTGTAAACTGTAGCCACCACGTATTCACGTGGTGAATTACGAACAACAGTGAGACAAAAAGTGAAATTATATTTCCAATTTACCTCCTGTAATTTCTCTATGCTTTCAGCCTCCTAGATTACTTCCAACTTTGACGCGAGACAGATTGAAATATTGTTCTTAAACTCATATACCTACACAAGTACAAGGGATATGAATCGAAAAAGTTAAGTCGAGTGTGTGTGTGAAAAATCGTCCGTGTGTACGCTTTTCCGTTGTTTAATCCCTATTTCTCAATTTGAAATTGTTAGTTGGTGTGGCTATTTTTATTTCTTTTCCTTTTCTTTAGACTGACATGGTATATTATAAAGAGTAATGGATTTTCTTTAAGTACATTGTGAAATCTTTGCAAACACAAGTAATTATGGCACACAAGTGCCTATTCGATATATTGCAATGAATTAAAACCATTTTCAGAATATTTTTTTTCATCGAATATGCTATTTTCTTTGTGTAGCAACAATCCATAACGGTTATACTCATTGTTATATGTTGTTTTAAAAATCTGAATTGTTTTCGTTTCATACATACAAACTTATCCATATAGAGACTATAATTCACACCAAATTGAAAGCTTTCTTCGATAGTTATTTCACGTGGATTTTGAGACATGGCAATGGAAACATATTCCTCTCAAGATCTAACAAGACGTCTTAGTGAATGGGACTCGGTAAGTGGAAACTTTTATATCTCTCCGTTTTATATTGAATGTAATTATGTTCCGTGTGTGTAAGATGTTTGATTGTTTAATCCAAAAGTTTTAACAGCTAGAATCAACATACAGGATGTTTTAGTAGAATAATGAGGTTCCATAGATGAATAAAATAGTATTTACTTTACACGAGTTTAATTGCCGCCATTAAACAGAGGAGTTGTCTCAATTTCAGATGCATTACTCATAGTTTTTCAGTTTGTGCACCCTTGGTCACGCGGCATATGTCCACACTGTAATAAAGTTTCTGCCGTAGGTGACGAAGCTTTCCGGTGTATTATGACTTGCAGTGCACTTATTACCCGGTCATGAAGATCCTGGAGGATCATGGGTAATATGGGTCGTACGTGAACTATGTCTTGAACGAATGCACTGAAGGAAGATCCGGCGAACAGAGTGGCCACAGGAGAAGATTGTCGTCGTTATATGTAACACGGCCAGTCCAACTCGCGCTGTTGAAGAATACGATTAAGGAACATGCCTGTGAAAATGGAGTGAGATGTTTAGAAAGGCACGGAGTGGAGCTCTGTTTGTTTAAAGAATGTAGTAATCATTTCCAATTTTGGAAATTGCAACCCCGTAGCCCTTCAATGAACACAATCGAATTGTCGGTAACGCACCTGAAACTTGGGACAGCTACGGTACTTTTCTTAATCCATGTAAGGTAATAAATATCTAATTCGCTTACGAAACCCCGCTATTCTGTCATGAACAATCTATATAACTAAGAGTACATGATGTTATTTATTTATTCAACTTATATTTATGGGCCAGACAAGTATCTACAGCCCTCAGCAAACACTTTTTCTAAGTCAGAAGAAAGGCAGCGACCAAAGCGGTTTTTTATAGGTATTATAGAAGCATTAACCTGAGTAAACTGAAATAAACCATCTAGTACCCCAGAGTCAGTATGAGCGACATCAGGATGGAAACTTTCTTACCTTCCCAGTGCTGATCCAAGTCAGCGGTCGCAACCACTAGACCACGGAAGCTGAGTAGGAATGCATTGTGGATATCATAGAAATAGGGAAGTGGACCGAATCAAACGGCTCAGTCGATTCTCACATCCTAAAGTCGGAGTACTTGTCATTGCGTAACGTAAGGGAGAATATATAGAAGGAAGCGGTTGTATCAGAAATGTCAAAAAAAGTTTTTCTTACATCTTTTAACACACATTGGAAGGTTAAGCAGATCTATTTTCAATTTATTTGTAGCTACCATATCATGTTCGAGAGTAAAACTTGTTTCATGTTAAATTAATGTATAGAAATGTAATTAGATTTTCGTGTATTGGATTGTTTGAACCTGCAAAATAACGTATATGAATGAATATGTATAAATTTTTGCGTATTGACGAAATTTTTAGAATTTATTTAAAAGGAAAGTTTAGGAAAGTCTATAATTCTGGCTGTAAAGCTGACACCTGGCGAGTGTTCCTTGTAAGAGCAACTTAACTCTGACTACTTCTATTCCACAATATTTTTTGATGGCTTCTGAGAGAGTTTTTAATCCACCATATTTATTTTTTGTAAATATTTTTTTCCCCTTTCATTACTTGCTTCTTCAGTTTCGAAATATTTCCAAAATTATCACAAAAGATAGCGGAGATATTGAGCAAAGCATAGTTTGTTTAATTACGAGTGCCTTTGAAAAATTATATAAGAACATCTCTTATGTGCATAATTTTTCTTGCTGTAATTTCCTGACTGACAATTTTGCGCAAGGGTCTTCAAAACTATCTCATAGTGTCCACCCATTCTGAATAAGGTTTTTCCATGGCTTTTCCTCAGTGACACCAGACATGCCGGGATGATACCTTCAAAATGGACTATTACCTTCGAACATCATCTCCCCTACTCTATCCCGGCCTGAACGAGAGTTGCCTAAAGGTCATACAGAAAATCAATGGAATTGAATTGAATTCAAAACTATCTACACAACTTCCGTTGATCTTTGATGCACTATAAAACACTAACCTATCCTAACATTTCAATTCAGTACGGAATTTTCTTCCAGGAAATGAACGTATATAAATACAATAAAAAGTAAATAAAGAAACCAATGCTAACTAAATATTTACACCAATGTTAAAACAATGGAAATTAGAAGTTTACCAAGTACAAAGTGTAAATGCGAGAGATATTTGCCCAACTTGTTTGTTACAACAGTTTACGGCTTTATATAAGTAGTTGTTGATAAAAAGGTATGCCTTTATAATTTGGCTTATATTTGGTCAATAAAGTGAACTTGTTTACTCGATATTAAGGTATATCACGTGTGTTCGGGTTAAATATTCATCATATTTGTAAAATTTTGTAGAGAAATATTATGAATAAATATTTTAAAATTGTTTGTGTAGCGCACGAGATCAGATTGTGGAAAGCACTATTTCCTTTCCACACTACTAGGCTGCACCAACCTGTATGTTATGCTACCTAACAAATGTCAAAGCGGCGGTATTGGTCAAAACATAGTCCAAGATGGGCAGAATTATCATACTATAGCCTGTTCTGATATTTTACTCTAACATAACTATTTGGTGCGATGTCTTCGAGCTATGACGGACGGTCCAGCTTATGACGTCATAATTCGCTGACTGTCAAATAACCCAGCTAGAATTGGATTCTTGAAAACACTTTTAACTTCATATCACAGAAGCACCAATGAGTCTACTTTCCAAAATTTTAATATTGTATTTCGTCTTTCTATAATTTTCGAAAAACGAAAAAAGTGGTGCGGGAGCGTGAAAGACGAGCAGCAATACAGGTGTTCAAGAATATACACTATAGATATATATATATATATATATATATACACTATAGAGATAGTAGGTCTCGCATACTCCAGGAAGACAGATGCATTACGTTTAGTACTACCATAATGTGTATGAAGAAGTACTCGATTTGAAAGCGATATGCAACCAACGGCCAAATTCAGTGGACCCTATTGACTATATTTTGACTCTGTCCTTGACACTGATGTTCTTTGCTGCTAAATAAGGGAATTCGTCAGAATTTTCAGTTTGGATAAAAGTGTGTCAATATTTTTTTCCAGGGTTCCTTCCAATCGTTTATATAGGTACATATTTTTAACTTGGCTAGTGAATTTGAGAGACATTTTTGCATTATGAGAAGAATCTGGTGGTATTACTGGGGCGAACATGCGGGAAAATAATATTTGGCAAGATACAGTAAAGCTGTACGAGTATATGAAGAAATCTTTTCACATGAGAAGCAGAGGCGTTGGATACATGCAGGATCTGAGGAAAACTTCCTGCAATCAAAATCATCATTTTTTAAATAATTAATTTTTATTATCATGGAAAGAAAATGAAGGTTGCGTGCCTCCAGGCAATTTAAGATGGCAACCCTGAAGTCTGAGAAAATGTCTTTAAAGAACCATTGAACCTGTTATTTGTGATCTGCGCATGCATAGAAGAAATAGAGACGACAAGACATAAGGTAGCAGATCTTTTCTTACTTTTGCTGTATAGGCTTTGAGCACTTACGGGAAAAAAATATATATTTCAAGATATCAGAGCTAAAGAAGAGACTTGGACCGCTGGACCTATTAGTTACTTTTACAGATCTGACGATGTCCATTCAAATAGTAATAAAAACAAGAATAATTGACATTCTTAGAGTATATATAATTGTGTATCTTTATTTATTACAGGTCTTATTTTCTGAAATGTCATTTCATTGTATTTTTCTTGTTTTTTTTTTCTCTTTGGTGGATCCTAAAATGGCTGTTGTAGTGCTCAGCACCTGGTCGCCAAGTTTTATTAACAAACTTTCTGAAGGAATTTCGAGGTGATGCCTTGCAAGACTTGGAGAAGAGACTGGCATATGCAGGAAGCCTTCTCCTTGCACGATACGTAGCATGGCTTCAAATCAGCTACTTGGGCTCGTACGGCATTGAAGATCTGCTAAGAGCAATGAGTCTTTTCGCAGAAGCTCCGGAAGGGTAAGTTTTTTTTTCTAAATATTTCTTTTCTTAGGAGTCTAAATTAATTTTGTTAGCTTTTACTAGTTTGTGTATTTACGTATGCATAGTAGACAGATAATTACTTCCTTTTTATAAAAGACAATACTTTTGGCACCAACAGAGGTCACACTTGTAGTAATTCCTTCATAGCTGTATCGTCTACTACATAGTCTATAGGGTCATCTAAAGGAGTGGTATGTTATTCGTTCTTGCGTATCATTGGCCCTAGAATAGTGATAAAAATAGGTTTGTAGCGTTTAGGTGAATCAAAGAATAGAGCGTGAAATGTCAGGCAGACTATTTAACATTTCTTTCAGCAGTAGCGGCCATGTTAAATCGTGCTTGAAATTTTTAAAGGGGAAGAAATTATGATGTAGTAATCTAAACTGAAATTTCATCAAGATCACATTAGTGAAGTCAGTTTTATTATTATTCTTTGTGAGAGGTAATGACAGTTGATATTTATGTCAAGTAGTTAGGGCAGCGAAAACATAATTCTCTGTTCGAAACAATTAATAGAACAACTATGATACTTAATGAGTACATAGCGATCCATGATAGGGGCCGTACATGGCTGTTGCCTTTAATAGTGTTCAACGTTCGTAACTAGGACCAGGTTATGTGATATATCAATGTGGATATAATTTTATCTCAGTCACATTGGTGAGTTTCCTTTGAACGCAGCTTTATCTAATTATGAATACATTGCTCGTGTACTCTACAGGTTTACAGAACGTATACTCTATTTACAAGTTCTGTAAACCTCCTCCAAACACTAATTGTCCTCACATATTATTATGTCTCACAAAAATAAAAATTAAATCAAAATTAATTTTACCAATATTTTACCCTTAAAATTTTGGTCCAGACTGGTATGTCATATAAACAACACCTCGTCTAATTTCAAAATTTATAGCGTGATTCAAGTTGGCCATACATCTCGTAGGGAACACCATCTATCCTTAATATCCATTTGATATCTACTCCATCAGCTGTTTGAGAAAGATAAAACTGTCTCGTGACTTTTAGCTCAGCTACTTCACAATCCACATCAAAGTCAAGTGTCATCATTATCTCTCACAGGATGGGGTGACAGAACTGTTTGATAATTAGTGGTGGGACAAAACTGACTTCATCAATGTGTTTCTGATAAAATTCCAGCGTATAATCATATATCATATAGTTTCCCTTCTCATTTAAAAATTTTGAACGAGATTAAAGATTCCTGCTTTCAAGTTTGTTCTCATGATGATTATACCCTCCAAGAAGTGGCGCCTTCTATCCAATATCCAATAATATCCGTTTAGTGCCTATTCCGTCATTTGTTTCTAGATTTTTGCTTCACCTTGTAATAAACAAATATTGTACTATATGTTACGTATACATCAGTACTTTGCGATATATTTTGTTGCTTTACGAGGAGAATCTTACAAGTAACACTATTTCAAGTGGACACTCAGGTCTAGAAGTGTTGTATTGGGAACATGGCATCTCCTTAGCACTAGTCCCGTACCAGTCCGCTCTGTTCATTTTCTCTCCTACCATGTGAAAACGCCTTTGCGAGACGTTTCCGCTTCTCTTTTCTTTCTGTGAAGTTCCTGTACGCCTGTACGGCATATATAAAATCAGCAAACAAGACTGAGTTTGTGCCAAAGATTAGGTACCGTTCGTTAAAGATAGAGTAGCGGGAGAAGTTATTAATAGCATTGTTTATGGTACGCCGCTTAGAATATCTGGCGCTAGTTTACACTCAAATGCCGTGCACTACTGTGATAGCTAGTCCAATGACACTGATAGCGGCACGTCGCTATACTCGTAATCACCAGAGACTGACACGGGTACAAGTATAGAATTGGGTAGAATCCGTAGAATAGTACATGAGTAATTTGTGTAAAGTTATTCGGTGGGCATATAGTCTGACAGGGTCGAGTCAATTTTAATCATGTATCTGTGTCGCCATAAGCATGGGCGGATTAATGGGGGGGGGGGGGGCATTTCTCCCCCAGTCATTTCAGAATGACTATAAATGTTTCTTTTTCAACGATAGCTTTTAAAGTAATTGCCCCTTTCCCTCAGTGTCTCTCTCCTAAATCCGTCCATGACCATAGGTATAACGATTTACGGATGTTATTGATAGATTGGAAGAAATTTTGTTTATAGCGGCAATTAATTTTTAATTCTAACCTTTTCGTAACAGTAAATAAGTATTATGGAATATATTCCACATTATTTTATGTATTATGATGTAAAGTAATATCAGGAAATGATAAACATAAGGGAAATCGTTTGTTTTTTACCACCTATTTGCAGACTTGAGAAGAAAAGCATTAGTCCAGGAAGATAAGTTTTAATCCACAATTAAATATCGTAAAACTGAAATTTGGCAGTGGTACAGCTTATCATGCTGACTAACATATCTAAACTCGTCATCCTCCTACACATGCTTGTTTTCCGCAGTAGAAAGTGCAAGGCTTAACCCTTTGATGCCGGCCAGGAAATTCATGAAAATTGTACGTTCGTGAGGTTTGTCACTGTCCTTATTATCATAAGGTCATGAATAATACCTCGTTGGAAAGCGAATGAAAAGCAGATTCCAACGCTGTAACTTATGTCCCCATCGTTCCTAATCGATAGAAGAAGAAGACGAAAAAAACAAAATCCAAAAGGAACGGAAATTTTTAAGAAATCATGGGAAGTTAGCAACACTGGCGTTTATCGTCCTCTAAAGACTAAGTAATATCTCAGACATTCATGTCAAACATACCCAACAATAAGACACTTCGGTGCAATGCAAGGTAAGAAAAATGGATATCCGTTAGTGGTTCCTGTATTGGGAATTTGAGATTAATAAGACCTTCACTTGGGTGGGCCTACTCACATTCCTACTTATCATTGGGTCATGAATTAATATTGTACCCGTATATATACAGGTTTTCTATGTGGTGCACAGTGGAATATTTGACCCCAAATCACGGCCAAAGTTATTAACTTTTGAACGAAACGTCCGATTTAAATAAAATTTGGTAGACATGTAAAGTAACATTACCCAGGTCGAGTTGGTGAACCAGAAAGATTCGACCATCCGAGTACTTTCTCCCCCAAAAATGTTTTTTTTTTTTTCAATTTTTCACTATTTATTTATTAAATTATCTAATTTATGATTACACCATTGGGAAGAGTTAAAACAAACAAATAATTTAGTAGTTTGAATTTTTATCCTACATCAACTGGTTCCCGAGAAATAGAAGTTCTAAACACAGTATGTTGTTATTCTTATGGAGGATAATGAATTTTTTGTATCTTGCTTATTTATCCAAATATCTTAATAAAATTTGGAATATGGCTTATTATGACACTGTTCTATTGGTTTATGGGCGAAAAATTATTTTTTTAAAATTGATTTTTAGGGTATTAGTACAGAAACGTATACAGGCTCCTAATGTCATAACTCAGCTCCTAATGCACAGAAATCTTTGAAACAAAAAATATTAATACCAAAGTGGATGTGCGGAATCACGTGGTGATGCTTTTGAAATCAGGGGCATCTCGGGAATACCTCTAATGGGGGGGAAGGGGGCAACTTAATAATTTTAAATGGCAACAGGGGTTGATTTTGCCCCATTGAAACAATCGCTAAATTTTGAACATCTTTTAGAGGAAATACTTTTCGATATCGCTTACCGTTTGGCAGCTAGAAAACCTAATTGGTGGTCAAAATTAACATGGTGTAGAGAGGTTTCGGAACTTTTCGGATGCTGTAACTCAAAGGGAATTGTAAATAAAGGTTCCGAACTAAAGTGAAATACTAAATAGGATATGCGGAACCAAAAGGTGAAATTTTCGAAAACGGCGGGCCCCGGTTCCGCCAAGTAGGTTCCTATAGACTCTTTTAATGAATTTCTGTACGAGTTTATCTCTTTCCTATATTTTATTGCTATAAACTCGTGTCAGATCCATTTGTTTCACTGATTGATTTTAGAATTTATTATCTTTTTCAATTATTTCGCTAGGTTTGGAGTGTTTTACATTTGCTGTCACCCTCCCGCTTCTGTTCCAGCTTTCTGTTGCTTGTCCTTTAGCACATTAATTGTGGATTCGCCATTTTTCTTTCTGGTATTGAGGTTCCCTACTACTCCTTCAGTTTCTTTTGTTGTGTCCAGGTTCTCTGAATTCTGTAACACCACCCTTCAGTTGATAAACTTAGTGGTTTACATCTCCTGCTTTTCTCCACATACCTTTTTTTTTGGTATACTCATAGGTTTAATGCTCATGCAATTAAATGGCTGATTTCATGTTCGTCAGTGCCAGTTTTCTCTTTTCTTTGGTTATGTATTTTGACATGATGTTAATTATCTTGTTCTCTTTTGGTTACATGTTGTACATGGTTATGGTTTAATATTGTAACTAAATTTTAATTTAATGCATCGTTTCTGATTTATGGCGAAATATTCATTGTATTTCCCATTGACAGGAGTCTAGTTGGGGCTCTTGTCCCTCATATTAAGATACACCATGTATATTCGACAACACAGCCCTTGCTGAATAATAATATTACATTAACCATATTAATTTACTTACTTGACACAGATTACTACCATATTATAACTGATGTACTAACCAATATTCAATTCCAGGCAATGAGGTATTCGGGCGCGTAAACATGGAATACCTACCTTACTAAATGTCTCATCTAGTAGAAAATAGTACATTATTTCTAAAACCTATAGTTCTAGAACGTTATTCCACATCATACCTATTAAGTCTTCAATAGCGGATTTTCTCATTTTTTTTTTTTTTTTTTTTACCTGCTTTAACATAGTTCCTTACTTAACAACATGCGGAGAGTCAGAAATGGTTGTTGACTCACTCACTGGGGCCGTTCCTGGGAGGGACATGACTGGCTTAATTTTATTTCACTGTAGAATACTACCCACACTATGGGAACAAACTGAATAAACTAATTCAGAATTTCTGGTTGGAAATAAAGAGAGAATATTACATAGAGAACCGATGGGTGGGGCATACCACCAAGTTCCAACGCTAATCGCATATAAGAGACCGAGGAACTTAAAACAGTTCCTAACACAAGCAGCTTTCACACAAAATAATTAATGTTGTACAACATATAACCATAAAAGAACTCAAGATAGTTAACAGCATGCCATAATACACAAACAAAAAAGAGAGAGCTGGCGAACACTGACGAACATGAAATCGGCGTTTTAAGGGCCTAAACTGAGACTCCCGGAATACTCTACAGGCCTGGAGGTATCAAGTATGACGTCACACCGCGGGGCTCAATGAGGCATAGAAAGCAATAGGGAACAAGCAGTTATTGTAGTTTCTTTTTAGCTCCTAAGAACTAAGAAAAGAGTAGGAAAGTTATTTTGAGTTAGGATACAGCATATTATACTCTCTGGAAGTGCAGAGTGTAATTTAAAACGCTTTATTAAAATACTTTAGCATTGAGAGATACTTCAAAGCTTTAGGCATCTTAGGCTCAGACCGGGATAGGATGGGGGAAATGATGTAAGGTAAATTTCAGGACCTATTTTCATAGGTACCATCCTTATGCTTGGTGTGACTGAGGAAAAACCCTGCAGACTTTATTATTGATAGATGTGAGAGTAATGACGTGAAACCCATAGTTAGTTAAAGTTTCTATTACAGCTACTGTTTGTTCATAAATCGTTTTGGTATTAATTTTCTTACAGCGAAATGTGCAACTGTATCCCTACTATTTAACAACAACGATAACTACCGAGCCGCCGTAACTCAATGGTAGAGCGTTGGCGTAGCATTCGGGTGCTCGTGGGTTCAATCCCAACGGCCGACCAACCTGAGTGAGGTTAACTCAGGATTTTTCCTCAGTCACACCAGGCAAATGCCGGGATGGCACCTTCAAAATGGTCCTGGCGGACACCTTCCCGAATCCTTTCCCCTCTCGTATCCCGGCCTTAGCCTTAGATGCCTAACGTCCATAAATAAAATTCAAATTCAACACGATAACTCTATATTTAGTGCTGTTGTTGCGTCTTCCGTTTTGTCACTAAATAACTGAACACTACCACCGTGATAAGTTTCACTAGGTTTTCCTATATTGTGTCCAAAAGTAAATTTACGTATTTTTCATGTTCTTGTTGCGAGCTAATTTTCTCACTTAAGAACTTAATCTGAATAGGTTTCTGTTCTTTCACATTCGAAGATCAATTACCTGGAAAGTTGTCTCAAGTAATCGGGATGAAGGAGTGATAAGACAGCGAAATTTCTTGTACGATATATGCTGCATTATTATTATTATTATTAAAAAAAAAAGAGTAAACGCAAACTAATGTGTCAGGAGTGTACCTCAGACCGTTTTGAAAAGATAAATTAACTTGTTCTTTCAAAGAAAACTTATTATGCAATTGATAGTTCTCATACATATCGTTGAAATACTGCTCTAATAATAGATTCTTGAACAAATTTATCGTCAACAGTCAGTGCTTTTATGCTACGCTCAAAAGTTTTTAAAGGACTAATTAAAGATTCAAACTTTGACCACTTATTAAAAACTATGTATTTTCCTATAAACAATGTGGATCTGTTATTTGGAACAATTGTACTGTTATGACTCACAGATTCCGAAGAAATTAATGCAAGGACGTGAATTTCAGAACATAACACAACTCTCAATGAACTGACACTACTATAGGAAGTGACACAGACCCTTTATCTTCTTTAGTGAAAGCGGCAACCATGAGCCCAGCTTGCCTACGTCACGCGAGGGTTTATGGCTTTATATCCAGGCCTGTTAGAGTATTCCGGGGGCCTCGCCTATACCTATAAGCATACCAAAGGGAGAAAAGATAAATGGAGAACAGCAGGAGATATAAACCACTTATTTTATCAATTAAAGGATAGTATTACAGAATTCAGAGGAGCTGGACACAATAAAAGAAACTGAGGGAGTAGTCGGGAATCTCAATACCAAAAATGAAAATGGTGAAGACACAATTAATGTATTATAGGTCAAGTAATAGAGAGCTGAGATAAAAGCGGGAGGATGACCGCAAAGTTAAAACACTCCAAACCTGGCGAAATGATTGGAAAATAAAATATTATGACCAATCAGTGAAACAAATTGATTTTACAGTAGAGTTTAAACCGATAAAATAGAAAACAAATAAATTCGTACAGATATTCACTAAAAGAGTTTATAAGAACATACTTGGCGGAAGATATACACATCCACTGATAAACAAATTAAGACCTGTTATTCTATGTTGTAACCCGATACTTAGAAGGAGGTGTACACGTACAGCCTTATTCAGAAACTTTTTTTTTGAAATGACTAGCGCTGTAAGAACGAGTGACTTCCAATGTTAAAAGTTTGTTAGTCACTCGTTAGTACAGCGCTAGCCACTTGGAAGAAAATGTTTCTGAATAAAGGCTGATAATATATACAAAGTATATGCAACTTCCCAAAATACGAAAAGAGATTTAGAAAAAGGTCCTATATTGTGAGCAAGCACGTGAAATTCACAGTTACACAGAAACTTGCATATACATAGGGATACATACAAGGGACATTTATCTACTACAGTTATCAAGGTGATAACAGATGTTAGGGAAGACGCCTCGAGAATCTTTTAGTTGGTGTGAATGGAAGGCTCGGGCTCCAAGCTTCGCCCAAAACTCGGAAATATACAGATAATGAATTACAACCTCTCAAGTCATATTTTAAGATGAATTATGGTGAAAGAATATAAAAACCTTTCCTAGTTTAAAATTGCCGAAACGGTGAGCCTTTTATAAATGTTATGGTACTTTGTGCCTTTCTTGCATTGTACTGTAGAAAGCAAGCAACACTACAATATTTAATCGAATATAAGGGTGCTTTTTTGTCTGAAATTCCTGGGCTACATTTTCTGTATTGAAAACATGTATGTCACTGTCGTGCTCTAAATTATTATTAGCCAGGAACAAAACGAACCTAATCCTGTCTTATATATCTACAGGGTGATTGAAAATTCGTACTCACAGAGGTTATTTTATTATTCTTTTGCCAAATCCTACGACGCTTAAGGAACGTTTGGTTCGATAAGCAAACATAGTTTACACTACAGCAGCGTTCCGCAAACTGTGGTCCTCGAGGCCTGCCCTTAGGGAGGTGCAATGTGGTTCATTGATCCTACCAACTAATAAAACTGGTCCACACTTGAAAATAGTTTGCGGAACGCTGCACTACAGCGATCATTGATCAGTAGGTTTATCTGGTGACAGAAATGAATATCACGTGTACCAGTAAAAGCTATCAACTTTTACTGTTCTCGAAATATGGCACCACAATCAAACTTACGTTTCGTCGTTCGTAGCAGGTTACAGGACTTTATAAAAGCGGTGAAATAAGCATGTGTTTCAAGCTGTCTTATAATCAAGGGAATTTTCATGTTCTTAATTATATTAAATAGCGTATGAGAATGATTCAGCGTACGGCATGGAAAATTTTCGCTACTCACTCTGGCAGTCTGAAACGTCAAGGTAAATTCTGGCAATATCAAAAGCATAAAAAAATATCATATATCTGGTGTAGTAAAAGTAATCAATTATTTTGCCAATATATGGCTTCAGTGATCTGTAGCTCGCTTTGTATAAGTCCGATCGGGTTCAACGAGATGGCGTTCAAACGATGAGATTGCGTACTACAAACACTGTTCAGATAGTTGTGATGAGTTGACTCAGTGTTGTGTGAGCGCGCGTCAAAATGGACACTAGCAAAGAGAAAATACGCTATATTTTACTGTTTTTTCTTCGATAAAGGCGAAAACGCAAGCCAGGCGGCTGCAAATGTGAATAGTGTTTATGGTCCTGATACTGTAACAGCCACACCCCACACCCCCATTTTTGGTTTCGTCGATTCTGCCGGTAATTTTGACGTCAAAGATGTACCACGCACTGGAAGGCCAAGTGTCGAAAATGTCGATAAAATCATGGTCATTGTCACGTCCGACCGTCATGTAAGCACTTTTTCGATTGCCCAAGAGCTAAACATTGCACAAAAAACCGTGTGGAACCATTTGCATAAGGCTGGATACACAAAGAAGCTTGATGTATGGGTGCCACACAAGTTAACGCAAAAAAACCTCATGGACCGAATTTCCATCTGCGAATCGCAACAAAAGCGACCCATTTCTGAAGCGGTTGGTGACTGGTGATGAAAAGTGGATCACTTACAACAACGTCACGCGAAAACGGCCGTGGTCGAAGCGCGGTGCGCCGGCGCAAACGGTGCCCAAGCCAGGATTGACGGCCAGGAAGGTTTTGCTGTGTGTTTGGTGGGATTGGCAGGGAATTATCTACTATGAGCTGCTCCCCTACGGCCAAACCCTTAACTCGGAACTATACTGTCAACAATTGGACCGTCTGAAGGCAGCAATCGCCCAGAAGCGCCCAGCTTTGGCCAATAGGAGAGGCATTGTGTTCCACCAGGACAACGCCAGGCCACACACATCGATAGTGACTCGCCAGAAGCTCCGGGAGCTTGGTTGGGATGTTCTTATGCATCCACCTTATAGTCCGGACCTGGCACCGAGTGATTACCATCTGTTCCTGTCCATGGCGAATACGTTTGCTGGTGAAAAATTCGCTTCAAGAGAGGCTTGTGAAAATCGACTGTCTCAATTTTTTGCCAATAGGGACAAGGGCTTCTATGAGAGAGGCATCATGATATTACCTTCCAAATGGCAACACGTTATCGAACAAAACGGCACATATGTGACCTAAATCGGATCATTCTAACTATGGTAAGTCAAGCCTTCAATGTCATGCAAAAATAATGGATTACTTTTTACTACACCAAATATTATATATTATTATATATTAATTTATGTATTGACTAACAAAATGATTGACATATTTTCATAATTTAAGTATTACCAGAGAGAACCATATAGAAAAACAGCTTGTAGTCATAAATGTATACTCCTTTCTTCCTGGCTTCGAAAATACTTTTTTTAAATTTATCGCTAGATGTCTCTGCAGGCAGTAGCTATTTTCTTAGAAATGATCGTAAATTCAAGCTTTACGATTGGTTTAGTAGATCACATATTGACATAGTTTAGGTGACATACACTGCTAAAACAATTATGCGGGTTTAGTTTACCGGAAACTTCAACAAAACTATCTGTTGGGGTCAGGATCATCTGTCGGTGAATTTAAGAATTTCCTCGAACTGTTTCTCCTGTATGCTTCTCTATAGTAGTGTATACCTCCTGATTTGTAAATTCTGAGTACAGCCCTGCACATTTAAGTATGGAAGTTTTAAAATATGTATCAATTCTCGTTATTTTATTATCCTTTCTGTATCGAAATCATTATATCTGTGTTTCCAAAATAGCAGTTGCAACATTTTCACCATTCCTTTTGTTTGATTGTGTAGGCCAAGGTACGTTTCAGAAATGATAGAGAATGGAGTGGTTCTATCTTTGTTAGATGCTCTGAAACGCCCAAACTGCAATTCTGTTGAGAAAGCTGAAGTATTTAACTTATTGATGCAAATGGCCAAGAAAGGTCGTCGCTATAAGGAAGCAATTTGTGAAACTTATGGTGAGTATCTTCATTCCGTACTTTTTATCTTTACCTCTGACTATAGGTGGGAAGGAATAAAGTGCCTGTTGTAATTTATTGGTACTAATGCATAGATAAGGAAGAGAATAAGATGACGTTTTTCTATTGCAAGGTCAGTAAGCGGGTTACATGCGTTGGACCAACACGGCGTTGAACCAACACGGCGTTGGACCAACACGAAACCATCACGGCGTTCGACCAACAATAATAACCGGCATACGACCAACACAGTAAAACACAAATTTTGATAATACTGAAATAATTATGTAATAATAATGTATGTAAAAAACTATAGCATGGAGTGGCACTGGCGTAAAGCCAACACGGCGTTGAACCAACACGGCGTTTGACCAACACGGCATTGGACCAACAATAAAATTGACAACGCCCCAGATATATAAAACCTAAAAAGATAATAAAAAATATGATCTTAAATTATTTTTTTGGGTACCTGCGTAGAACCAACACTGCGTTGGACCAACACCGGCATGAAACCAACACTTCAAAGTACCGGCGTTGGACCAACACGGCGTTGAACCAACGCGGCGTTCGACCAACACAGATTTTTGCCCTGGGGTGTTGGTCGTACGCCGGTTCTTGATGCTTGAGAGGCTGTTGGTCGTACGAAGTGTTGGTCCAACGCCTCATCCCCCTGTGAGCAAGCTGAATTGATATTGGTTCGCGCCAGATAGTCATAAGTACCCTACCATAAACAATGCTATTACTTACTTTTCCCGCCAATTTCTCTTCAACCACTGGCACCTAATCTTTGACACAAATTCAGTTTTGTATGCTGAATTTAAAGATATATTGAGTGTCCACTTAAAATAGTGTTACTTGTTAGTTACAATAAGACATTAATTCCGTCTGATTATTATCGTATGATGTCTCATTACTTTCTTAAAACTATAATAGTTGTAGTATCAGAATGAGACTTTTCACTGTCGCTGGTATAAAATGAGACGCTCAGTGCAAACACCATCTTCACGAGAAAACTAGCACACCATGAGCGGAATTATTTTGATGTGCCCTTTGTTGGATACATCCGAAGAAACAATAGTATACCGTATTGTTCAGCTGCTCAACTGTTTCCTTTTAGGGTACGGATCTAATACGGATGAAACAATTTTCGTTACGTCAAAATTTTAAAATTATTTTCGAGTTTGCAAATAACTGCGAGAATAATTTACTGCAACGGTCTCCAGAAAGATTACTATGACTATATTTCAACGGAATGATAGAAAAATAATGCTTTGGCTACTTCTGTAACTTTTTCTTGTGCTACGCTTCCATGCAACGTAATATAAACACTTTACTACGATTTCGAAGTTGACTGAAGATTTGAAGTTTTATATGTTGTAGGGTTCAGGGATTTTTTTAATGTCATTTTCACCTCCATGAGAAACACAAAAATAGGAATATCTCACTGAACAATAAGCGCTGTAATCGTCATTTCCTTTCTTTTTTTCTTTTTTTTAACCATGAATAGTTTCTGTACTTTAAGTTGTAACTTGAAGTAGGACTTTGATTACCTGTAACTTGAAGTAGGAATTCAGATTGATAGTGCTTCATTTATAATTATTCTTAAGAAGTGTAAATGTGTGTCAAATATTCGTGATACCCGAAAGTTTTTCTTTGCATATTTCTAAGATTCGATTAATATGCACATAATTAATGGAAAAGTTATTCAAATTTCATAATGTCGAGGATTGCACTTCCTTATTTTTCCGATTTTCAGAAAATTATGCTGCGTTTTAAAATGAAAAAGTCTTATAATTCGATGTTGATTCCAAAACAAATCCGGAAGTAATTAAAGTTAATATTTTTTTTTTTTTTTTGGGTTTAGATTCGGGTTTTTGGCAAGTGTTATGCAATGAAAAGTCTTAATTTGACGCACTTTTCAGTATCGTTTGAGTTGTTTATATGAACTTGTAAGTTACAACTAGGGAAGTTATTTAAGTAACGGTATGAAAATTTCGGGAATCGTTTGCTCGCTTATTTTCAGTTTCTAAAATTACCCTACAATGACAGAAAGCAAATTCAGTTCACAGATCCTCGTTAAAAAAAAATCATAGTTAATAACTTATGTGACTAAATTAATAATGACCAAATGCTACACAGCCTTGAACGTACGAACGACTTGCCTACAATCTGTGACGTATGAACCAGGCGTTGAGGCCTTAACTTTCTCGTAGACTATGGCTAGAAGCGACATATATATATATTATATAACTTAATTAAAAGGGGAAAGATATTTAATACATATGCATTCAATTCAGAGTGACTACTTACGCGTGTGTTTGGCTTATGATCAGAACATTCACATCAAGTTCAACGTTTCAAAACATGTAGGATCCGTCATCAGGAAGTTTACGTAAACGATTGCAAGTAAAAAGATGGGGGGTGGGGGTGGGGGGAGAGAGAACAAAGTTTGTAGTGTACGCGTTATCTGGCTACGTTGTTCTCAAGCACTTACAAACACATCTTCATACTTATCAGTATACAGATCTAGGCAGAAACACCAGACTGCTTTGAAATGGGAATTTCAGGCATTATGTAGATTGACATCACTCCCTGTCTGACACCAAATAACATTCACCATGTTGAGAGTTTAATTTGTTATATAGTGCTGGACTATGTGTGACCTCGTCGCCAACGTTGAGCGATTTATCCGAAGGAAAAAAAAATCAATTACTGCTACTTCACCAGCATAGCATACATGGGTTATAAGGAAACCATGTCAAAGACAAATTAAATAATAATAATAAAATGAAAAGTTGTAAGAACCCAACACGTATGAACAATACTACGATAAGCCAACCACTGAATATGAGTTCTGCTTCAGGGAGTCGAAAATATTCAATTTACGGAAAACTTTCCAAAGGATATGGCTATTAAAGGGATATGACTAATTCACAGTGATGGCTAGTACTGTCAGGAAGAAACTTGGATAACTCAGCAAAGAATTTGAAGATAGTTGAAGTCCTTATAGATGGTATAATTTGTTGTGTACATGTATGATTTATTGATATTAATAAGATACTGTTAAGAGATTTGAAGCGTGCGTTATCTATATGGAGCGAATTTTGTCCTGAACAATTTTTGTGTTGCCAGGTCGTACATACGAACATAGGAGAATATGTGAATGTATTGAAATTACTAAACTAAAGAAACCGATAGTGACCGAATATTGTTTTATTAACAGAAATGTACAGTATATCTTGTACATAGTAATGTGAAATGCAATGTATGTGGAGTCCATAAAGTCCTGAAGGAAACTAAAACTCTATAACTTGAAAACTATTAAGTTTATTAACAAAATATTGTGTGTGTAATTACGTTAGAGCAATGTTCAGAGTTTTATTTCTGCTTGTAGAAGTTCATCGCCAAACCTCCATTTGTGCACCATTCACGTCCGAACACTGTCACAGTCTTTTTGGAAAACCGAGAATTGGGTGCTGACAGTTCTCCTCTGGGATATTCAGAAACACATCACTTATTTTGTCCTTCAGGTCGTCGAGACTAGCCGATTTGTGTGAATACATCTCGGTCTTTACATGTCCCCACAGCCAGTAATCTCAAGGTGACAAGTCTGGTGGTCTTGCAGGCCAAGGTGTGGGTCCTCTTCTGCCAATCCATTGATAGACACCATATTAAGTCACGTGATTACCAGTACAGTCAGAACAAAACTCGTCATTGAGCAGTGTGGCCAGAGCAAAACTTTAAACTTCCCTTCTTCTGACCCCCAAAATTTATATTTTTAAACGTAACAGTTAAAAAGTTATAAAGTTTTAGTTTCCTACAGGACTTTAAGGACTCCCTGTATTTAAACAAATCTTCAAGTAACGTAATAATTGAGCATAATTTGTAAATTTTGTACACCAAAGTTAAGATATGTAGAATAAATAAAGGTGAATTAGTTGGACCTTGTACTATTTGTATTTCCTGAGACACTTTCTGGGAACGAAGACCAGGTTTTGTGGAAATTACCCTCGTCTGTATTCTTAGTCCCGTACATTTACAAATGATATAACATACTTCCTTGTCTGATCGATCAATATTTGTTTTGGATTTATGAAGTATTCTAGCGGATGCTATGTGGTTGTTGCGTAAATGTTTTGAGAGACCTGAAACGGGATTTTCAATGTTGGCATCTTTTTCATGTTCACTTGCATGATAATGTACTACTGCAATTACAGGTAATTTCGTGCACTTCAGAATATTGTATTTTGTCCGTGAAATAATCCTTATATCCCGTGAATGTTTTTTATAAAGTCATTGGTGTGTTTAAAACGAATTAATTTATGTTTATTTAAAACTTTTCTAACGTGTTGTGTGATTCTTAGAAAATTAGATTGTCTGTCGTACTTAAAATCTTCCTCTTTGTTGTGTTGTGCAGACTTGAGCCGCTTATTAAGCTGATCCTTACTGCAACAATTTCTCAACCGACTGAGAAAATAAGATCTATTTTCGAAGTCAAATTAGACGGATATGAACATAATCTGTAAGCCTGATTTATACCAGAGACTTTAACTGATCATGGGTGAATATTAACTTCCGATGGTAAGATCTATTTGATGGGGTGAATTCAATCTATGATTACACATGGTAGATTAACTGTTGTGCTTCCAAGGTTTAAATATACAGCCATGTATGGGCGTTTTAATGTAAAATATAGTTATGCTTCAAAGCATTTCCAACATATTTTATCCATGTGTAGTTTGTTAGAACGTCCGGACATAACTAACCACAGTAGAAGCTTGTGTATGAACTGAGTGTAAGTTTCCGGTTACAATTAACCGTTGAATGCACTTAAGTTACCACACGTATTGTAAAGAAATAGAACTCATGTGGCATTAGATTCGGGTATTTTGATGGTTTACTCAACATATAAAGGGATTAGTGTTACTGTCGTGTATGTTACTAACAGTAGTTGTATCGCATGAACTTAATAACTACCACCTCGTTTCCAGAAGCAAGACTACTAACATATTCATCGTGTAACAACGAAGGAAACAAAAGAGTTTTGCAGGAAGTTGCAAAGCATTCCACTTTCCGAGATGGCGCTGTATCACTAACACTACCAACAATAATTTCTGTAACCCTCTCAGCTCAAATACTTTTACTGTTCTGAAAGCTTTATTAGTTTGGTGGACTTTTTACCGTTGCCACTAAGTGTAGATTATATTCGTCGATTTAGAGTCTTACTTTGATTCTGTCTTCAGGAAACTGAGAAATCGTTAATAGTATGAAGTTGTCATCGTGGATATATGAACTTTGAATGAATTCAATACTCAGTTTCAAGCAATAAGTCTTGGTTAATGAACTTTTAAGGTTAAGTAATTTCAAAATGCCCAATGTGCCTATTAACTATCTCTGTTGTAGGATGCTATTTCAGTGATTTGGAATATTGCAATCTTCTGGATAAAACTACATACCTAATCAGAAATAAATTGAGTTCTCGTTGAATTGAATCTAATTTGTGTGGCTTTGCTTTAGCAGGCAATATCATGTAAATTACGAGATAATCAATGCTATTAGTTTGTGGCATATATGAACCCACTAGCCTTACTCCATGCTCAATTCAGTCACTACCTAATCCCAACATAATCTCTTTCATATATGATATTCTCATAATATTTGGCGAACGAGATGGTTCCCAGTGTATGATTTCATTCATAGTACGAAGGCTTAATCACAGTTTCCATAGTGCAAGTATTAAGTTGATTGTTTTAAACGAAAATTTGAAGAGATATCAATGGAAAGCATGACGTCACATAATATTTTGTTGAGGTTTCAAAGGCAGCACCTTTAATATTATCATCTTTAGACGGTGAAATCTTTGAAAAAACTAATGATGCAGGCAAAGCCAAAGAGGTTGAAGAAATTAGAACTCGTTGAGATAAAACAAATGTTAACATCTGTATTGGATACACCAACCAGCTTTGGGACAGAGAGGTTTCACTTCTTCACCCTGTCCCAACAACTCGGACAACCGCTAGCAGACTATGTACAGCAGCTAAGATCTCAGGCAAACAAATGCCAATATGGTTCGTTCCTGAGCGAAGTAGTAGTCGACCAGTTAATTTTCGGAGTGAACGACATTGGTCTCAGGAAAAGGTTACTAGCGTCCCACACCTTGACTTTTGACGAGGCAGTCAAGATTTCACTGCATCACGACATGGTGGAACGTGATAGCTAGGAACTTTCAGCCCGCAAATACCCACTCCAACCGGAGAATCATTCAATCAATCTGGTAAAGCGTAGTACACATAACACAGTGGAGAAACATCAATCAGCACAGTTTGAATCTTGGATTCATCACTGCAAATTCTGTGCCGGCGCGCGCAGGAGAAATCTTTGCCCTATATATATATATATATATATATATATATATATATATATATAAAGTGTAATCGATGTTGCCAAATTGGGCATTTCCAGATTTGCTGCCCTCAAAACTCCAACAGCACCTTTGTCAAATCTAATAGAGGCTCGCATGTACATCAGCAAGTTCATGAATGAAGTACTAATACGGCAGAGATTCAGGATGAACACAATTGCAGGTATTGGAATAGATGATATATGGTTAGGTTGTGTGGACAGTATCACCAAAGCAAACGAATCACCAACATATGCTCTTAATTTGATAATCCAAGGTAAATTAATCAGCACTTTAATGGACACAGGAAACCAATATAATCTAATGAGTAAAGATACGTGAAAAGTACTATAGTGTTAAACAGAACTTTCACCAGTCAATATAGAGTTGATAAGAATAGATCAGACAAAGCTACCAACATTAGGCTCAATAGTTTTAACAGCAGTAATAAAAAATAACTGGTACAAACTAGATTGGATTATATTGGATGGAACGTAATCATACACAATTTTAGGCAGACAGGCTATGGATATCATTATGTTCAATTGGCGTAACAGACTTTGGTATACAACAAATTACACCCAATATGGAAATCGACGTAATTTTAGGAAGAGTGTACAATTAAATAATGAAGTCAACAATCGAGAGTACCAAAGAAATGAACCCTTTTCCAATATAGTCATGCCAATTAGTAAACAGAGGGATGATCATGAACATAGAAACTTACTCAACTATCTACAGATGAACCAAGATATTCACAGTTTGTTTAAAACGATCAAATCTTTACGACAATCACAAGAATAATTTTAACAGTTTATAAAAAAAATGTCAGTTTAAGGATTCTTGTGTAGATGTGATAACAAGCGAGGACTCACAAACATTTACACAAATACATAAAAAAAATCATAACATGGATTCTTCATCCTTGAACAGGACTAACGAATCATCATCTAAACTGAATCCTGAATTCAAGGAAGACTTTATCTAATGATATAGAACTCAAACAAGAAGAACACGCCCCTAATCATAAGCGTATCGAAGATGTTTTACAAGAATTAGGTTACGGATATTATCTCAATACAGAAACTTTTCGAGACAACTTAGAAGTGCCGCAATCGTGGATAGACAAAGGTTTCGAGTCTGCCATAGGAGACTCTCATGTGCAAACACTTATTATCAGGAATGAATCTTTTGTAAAGTCACAACAAGCAAATAATTAATATTTATTTGTTATTTCTTTCTTTTTTTCTTTCTTCACAATTTATGTTCAATTGTGTTGTTTGTGTTTAAATGAATTTTTGACGATAATATTTCATTTAATTATGTGATATCTATTTTATTGTGTTCGCTATGGAACAGATATAATTTAGAATGTACATTTATTTTCGTTCTTCACGAGTTTCATAAAGTAACTTAATTTGATGTCATAGTGGATTTATGAACTTTGAATGAATTCAATACTTAGTTTCAAGCAATAAGTGATTGATTTTGTGAGAGATTAAAGTGTATTTATGTGGTATAATGTACGGAGGTCGAAATCATGATTTATAGGGAAATCAGAACTTTTAAGGTTAAGTAATTTCAAAATACCAAATGTTCCTATTAACTATCTCTATTGTAGGATGCTATTTCGGTGATTTGGAATACAGCAATCTTCTGGATAAAACTACATACCTAATCAGAAATAAATTGAGTTCTCGTTGAATTGAATCTAATGTGTATGGCTTTGCTTTAGCAGGCAATATCATGTAAATTACGAGATAATCAATGCTATTAGTTTGTGGCATATATGAACCCACTAGCCTTACTCCATGCTCAATTCGGTCACTACCTAATCCATCATATTCTCTTTCATATATGAATTCCTCATAAATGAAGTTTATATGTGATAGTGGTAACCGTGTGTTCAATTTTGAAGAAAAAAGGAAAGTAAAGAATCCAACACCATTATACATAACGTTTATGCTTTAATCACTTACTCCATTTCCTGCGTGTTGCCAATTTAGCGACTTTGTAGCTAAAGCTAACTATTGTGAATATTCATTTAGCTCCCAAACATTCCCACTTTTTTATAATGTGCGTAGGGATTTAGCTACCTTTTGTGCATGGTTTAGGCACAAACACGCCTAATTCTAACATTAGTAATATTGGGTTTTAGCTACTTTTTCTAGATTCCTGTTTAGGTATTTTCAAGTGATTATTGTTGGCAACACTGATTTCCTGAAGCCAGAGTCAGGTTATGCATCGAACCGTTAGGTGTAATTTGTAATTAGTAACAGTGGTCAATCAATATTTTTAAGATCAAGAAGTCATCGATTTGCTTTACACATAAGAAAGAATTACATATGCCGTATTTATAATTTAGTACTAGGCATTAATACATGTAAGATGCTTGACCAGTGATTTCGCCAGATCTGTGGGGGTGTCACCTCCCAAATTCTTGATAATATCTCTCCCAACTTCAACAATTTTGCGGTCAAAAATCGATAAAAAACATGCAAAACTACTGACACCCTTCCAATTTTGACTTTACATCCCCACAAACTGAAAATCCTGACGGAATCCCTATGCTTGACGATAAAACAATACACTGTATTTATTTTTTAAATTTTTTGACAGGTATAAAATTGATGTGTGAGTGCATTGCAGAAGCTGGAATGAAACCTGGAAAATTAGACGAAGAAAAAGAAGATGAGAATTACGAAATTATGTATCTCTTTGAAAAGGGCAGAGAAAGTTTAGAGGAACTAGCCATTGGAAATCCCCAGTTTCAGACGCAGCTTATACGAGCGTTGTTGGTTTTATTGACTTCCGTTAACAGCAGAGCACAACTGTTGTCCTGTAAAATTCTAAAGAACCTATTAGTAAGTATGATCTTATTCAAATATTGGTACAGATTTGAACCTAAGAAGTTATATGATCAAAATATTTGTAGATGTATTGTAGACAGCAGTTAAAATGAATTTACATTTTTCATTGCAATTTTTTTGTGGTTTTCTTAATATCGCTAATGGAAATTTTCTCTTTGACAAAGAACATATTGCAACTGTTTTCACTGTAATTTATGACGTTCATAATTTATTTCACTTTAGCTGGTACATGTACAAATTAACTTAAAAAGACCCACAAATATTAGGAGGAGAAAGAAAGATCGAAAAGTATAATTTTAAAATTTCGCGGGCGTTGAATAGCATCAAAATTCACGATTTAGCGACATCATGGTGTGACGAAGGTGAGAACAACAGATGTTTCGGGAATATAATCATTTGAGCGTATTATCGTTGTATAATCTTCTTTAAATGTTCTTTCTCCATGAATTTTATCTCAATTGTAATTTTTTTTTATGAAGTCAACGTCATTTTTATTACTTTATTTTTCTTTCCTTTGAGGTCTGTTTATAAACACAACAGAGAAATAAGCAACGTAATGTGCATATAAGAACGTATTACTTAAATGCATAAGCGAAAGAACCCAATTTTTATGTTTTAGTCTTTTTTTCCCCCTCGAGCTACGAAATTGTATGAAGTTTTAGGTGGGCAAAATCATGAAGATAGAAGGCACCATTCTTCAATCTTGTTGTATTTCTTTTTTTATGTACTATGTTGGCAGAATTAAATATATAGTCATTATTTAATAGCTGAACATGCAAACTTCATTTGTAAGTTTTTTTTTGTTAAAATGTGATAACTTTCGTCAACTCTCTAATCTTCACATTTTGCTCGCCTGCAAATTACATATACAGTGTGTAAAAGAAATATTTACACTGACACTAATTAATAGAAATTGAAGAACGACAATATGAGGTTCAATATAACTTTCTTCCAGAAAAAATCTGGAACTGATGATGATAAAAAAATCACAGTCCAACTATATATATATATCTATATCTATATATATATCTATATCTATATATATATCTATATCTATATATATATCTATATCTAT
>JAGDQP010005953.1:0-22348 GCA_022664845.1 Lepisma saccharinum | reverse complement strand
TATATATATATATATATATATATATATATATATATATATATTGGTGCCTGGAATATTATAACTGATTGTGACTATATTTGGTGTACTTATTCCAAATATAGAAACCGTTTTTTCCTATCAGCTATAGTTTTTGAAATACAGCCCCACTAACTCATAAACACGTAACCTGCATACAGACGTACTTCGACGCCCCGACCTGATTATTAGCACCATATAACATTGGATTTTGAGAAAATATTACCCCAATGTTGAGTTATCAAGAGTCGCCCATTCCTAGCGGTGGCCTTGCGGTAGATCGTAGTTCGTGGCGCGGCGACTAAAGAACATGTACCATCTTGCCGCCATTGCACATAAAGCTAGGCTTGATGAAACATTTTTTGAAGACACTCTATCAGGATCGACCGTGCTTTGTGTACATAGGACGAAAATTTTCTGGACTATGTACAGAAAAAACTTTTGAGAGTCCCAAATAAGACAACTCATCAGTGATCCTGCTTTCGTACATTCAATGACTGCAACAGAGCGAAATGCATAGACATCATTTGTACTTGTTATAAGATACTTTTGGGGCGACCACAAAGCTGATACCTACATGTCGTTCTAGTACACAAAATGCTTAATAATTTCAGAGATCTTAGATGTCACATGAGTATAAAGGTCCATTACTTACACAGCCACTTGGACCGCTTTCCTTTAAATTTGAGTGATACAAGCGAAAAACAAGGTAAAAGATTTCACCAGTATATAAAAACAAAGGAGTACCGCTACCAGGGAAGATGGGATACACACATGATGGCAGGTTACTGCTGGAACTTGCAAAGAGACTGTTCTAACACAGTTCATTCAAGAATGTCCCGCAAAAAAAGCTTCCTTCCTAATTGCCAACTAAGATTTCCTTTGATTTTTGTTAATTTTCTGAAGACTAAGTGTTATTGTAGTGTTACTGTAACATTACTACCTTTCTTTGTTATCAAAATGCTCAAGAAAATAAAATGATGCTATGTTTTTCAATCCTTTATGTTTTCTTTCCTGAAGCTTAACCCCACTTTAAAATGGGGTAACGTAAGTCATGCTATTGTCATATTTTACAAAATTAAAGCTGTTAGGCGAAAATCATTGTCATATTTCAATTCATCACACCAAATATACATAAAATCAGCTCAAAAAGTCTCGGCACCAATATGTGTTGAACTGTGTAATATATGCAGCCCACAACTAATAGTTTTCAGTCCTGCCAAGGCAGTCCCGTCCGCTGCCTATACACAGCTGCCAGCGTTTCTGGACATCTCGGAAGCAAGCTGGCACATCCGCTTGTGGGATGCTTCTCAGCACATCTATCACATCCTTTTGAATTGCTGTAACATCTTTTCACTTCATCGTTTAGTTTGAGGGTATATTCGTAGCACTAACTTTCATCTTTGGCAATGATGTTGAACACGAATGTGGGATCATTTTGAGCCTTTTTCCAGAAGTTCAAGGGTAATTGTCAGTATATGTGCAGACCGTTTTTACATCAATCTTCCATTTCCTTAAGTCATCGCATAAATTTATGACATAATTTATATTCAAGTTCAGTACATCTGATAAGCAAATCGTAGCACGATGGGCTTCTCGATATACGTTCCTCACACGTTCCACATTTTTAGCGATATGTGCTATTCAAGGCCGCCCTGATCCTGAATCGTCTTTAACTGAAACCCTACCCTCCCGAAACCTGTTGTGCCATTCAAACACAAGCCTCTCGATAATGCCTGTTCACCATAAGCTTGCCTATCATGTTCCATGTTTCGGTTCCCGAGCATAACACAGCTTCAACTGCGGCGTTGATCACGTCACTTGGGTATAGCTCCAACTAAAAGCGCTACATGACGAACAGTGTCTTACAAGGTGCAAGCCTCCTTGTGGAATTACGTGGAACTATTTCCAAAGACATGAAAATTAACTATGTGACGTATTATTATATCATGTGACGAGATAACACCCGATTCGCATGTTTTAGAATTAATAGGTAGTCGTGGCATTTTCCTGGCAAAGGTTATATTTTCTACTGTAAGTTTTGATAATACTTCTGGAACTCTCTTCTTCTGGTATGGATTTCAGCTGGTCGATCGCTCGATCAATGGTGCTTTTCTAATGAAACAAATGCCATGGTGATACTACTTCCTGTACTGTATAAAGTTCCCAATAGATATACAACTATGAAAAAGTGCCCTAGCGCCGGTAGGGCTGAAATGCACCATTACGACGCATCCTGGATGTCATGTACTGTCCCGTATCGCGTTTCTTTCTTCATTCTTTTGATTGAGGGGAACGGAAAATAATGTGAGGAAGCGAAATTCTGAGAATGTGGTGTGTTCGATTTCTGGAATTATTTTGTGACCATTACGACAATGTGTAGGGGTGCATTATCGTGCTAGAACAACTAATTTTTGGAACATTTGGCGTCTTACCCAACGAATTCCATTACACAACCTTCTCGTGGGATCAGGCGCATATTCAGAATTTCATTTTTTAGGGGGTCCAGTAGTTTCTTTTGGGGTTCGCCAGGGTTGGTATCTATATGAAGTGTATAAAATTACACCTAAATCGATATAATTTTACATGGAAATGGAAAAAAACTAGGAGAGGGTCCAGATCTCCCTGAACCCTCCTCTTGGCCACATCCCTTTTTGGACAGTTTCTTGGCTGTTATCCCTTGAAGCACGATTTTTTCGATGCATATTGCCTTGGATTTGGAAGAAAGCGATTACTATCCCTGTTAGACTCTCGTCCTCTGCGAAAAAAAAAATATTCAAATACTCCTGGTGTGAAGACATCACCACAAACTATTTTTCTTGACAATTAGTCAAAAGTTTCCTTCGTAGGACGTTTGTTTTCCTCAATTTACAATAAACATTGATAACTGCTCTTCGTTTTTTTTTCTTTTGATAATATGCAAACAACTACAGTTACTCTTTCCGTTAAAACTGGCTGAAACAAATTTTAGTTTGTACTTTCCTTTTAAAAGAACACACGTTAACGGATCTAATCTTTATTATGTTGACTTCTTTCGGTAGTATTAAATGAAGAGGGTACACAATTTTTTATGTAGGTTTCACATTATTTATGTCTTCGATAAACGAACCATGTTTTGTTTAAATTTAACAAACTGTATCAGATTCTTTAGTGTAGTCATATTATTATATTTTGTGATGTTTTTTTTTATTTCTTAATTTAATTCCAATTTTGGTACGGTCTAATTATTGTTCATTCACTTCATAGAGATTATTGATTATTATTATTGTTTATTTTACTTTTATATTTATTTATTTATGTTACAGCAGCAGAAACCAAACCTAGCAGGAGACGCTATCGAACCTTTAGTAACTGTTCTCGGAACGAAACGTCTGGCATTGTTGTACGAAGGTATATTTTAATAATAATAATTTTTGTAACGTAGCTCTAGCTAATACTAACTATCGGAATTAGGGGAATACCTCTTAAATAGTGTAAAAATTATCTGACTAATAGATACCAATATGTTAGCATAAATGGGCAAGACAGTTCATTATCATCAATATAATGTGGAGTACCTCAGGGTTCTGTGCTTGGACCGCTCCTATTCTTAGTTTATATAAATGATATTAGTAGGCTAAAATTGAAAGGGTAATTAATATTATTTGCTTATGATAAGCTGGTTTTAAGTACAGATAATAACGTACAAGATTTCATAATTAACATGAAATATGATATCGAAATACTTAATAAAGGGTTATGTAGAAATATTCGCGATTGGGTTCTATTCTGGGCAGGATCAAGCCAGTTTTCATCGAGAACACCTACCTCTCGAAAATCACTTCTAATATTGTCCTCCCAAAGACGTCTGTCTCCGTCTTCGCCACGGTTTCTTTCCCTACAGTTTCCCAACCACTAACAAACTAACTCTATGGCTTATGGAATTCCCAAGTTCATCGTTGCAGTAACAAACGTTCGCCATGGGATTCTATCCTGGGCAACATCAAGCCAGTTTTAATCACGAACATCTACTTCACGAAGATCTCTTCTAATATTGTCCTTCCAACGACGTCTCAGTCTTCCCAACGGTCTCCTTCAATCCGGCCTTCCAACCAGGATAGAATATAATCTTCGTTTTTCTCCATCCGAGCTACATGGCCTGCCCACCTTAGTCGTCGCGATTTCATTATTTTTACAACATCTGATGAATCGTACAGTCCGTGGATCTTTTCATTATGCAGACTCCTCAATTCTCCAGTCATCTCGTCCCGTTTCGGACCATATATCTTTCTCAAAACCTTATTTTCAAACATACGTAATTTATGTTCATCTGCTAGGGTCGTACTCCAACTTTCGCAATCGTAAAGTATTACCGGCAGAATAACAACCATTCTGTATATTTTCAATTTTAATTTCCTTGATATTAATCACGATGTTAGAAGTTTTCGGACTGAATAGAAACGTGCGTTTCCCGATACTAAGCGACTTTTTATTTCTTCCGTGACCTCATTTTTGCTTGTTACGTATGCTCCCAAGTATTTAAATTTGTGTACTTTCTCTATGACCTCATCCCTAATTCTTATGATTTTATTTCCTTCATTCCCTGTGTTTCGGCTTGTTATCATGTATTTTGTTTTATTTATGCTTACCTGTAGACCTATCTCATCGCACGTTTCTACTAAGACAGCGGTGTTGCTTTGTAGTGCATCCCATCCTAGCCACATGACCTGCCAGTTTTAGCCATTGTTATTTTATTTATTCTTATAATATGTCTTAAATCGTACAGTATGTAGATTCTTTCGTGCAATCTCTGGTCATCTCCTTCCATTTCGGCTCAATTTTTTTTTTCCAAGATCTTTTATTCAATCGCCAGTGTCGTACTCCAGCTTTCGCAACCGTAAAATATTAACATCAGAATTACCGTTGTGTATTTTTTTCCTTTGTATTATTCGCGAGATTAGAAGCTTCTGAACTGAATAGAAACGTCCATTCTCCGATAATAAGAGACTTTTTAATTTCTTCCATTGCCTTGCTTGCCTGTGACAAATGCATATCACACGTTTTTTTTTATTTTTCTATGATCTCATTCTTAGTTGCTATATTTCTGGTTCCTTCTTCTTCTGTGTTTGTTTCGGCTTATTATCATACCATTTGTTTTCTTCATGCTCACCTGTAGATCTGTCTTCTCGCAAGTTCCTACTAGTACATCCATGTGACTTTGCAGCGTATCTGTATCATGTCCTATTGAATATACAACATCATTATCGTAAACGAAGAGCTGATACAAGCTATTCAATATCAGTCCCTTTTTTAAAATAAATTACATATTGTAATGTAAAATTGAAGTGTTGGAAACAAAGTATCGCCTTCTTTCAATTCGTTGCGAATCATCCGACACATTATTATTACTGTAGTCAGTATTCTATTTTGTTATAAATTAAGAAGGGTGGATCCTAAAACTAGTGGTTGCTTCAAAGTCTCGAAAGCAGTAGCCTCTAGAGAAGAAGCTGCAACAGTAGTAGCCTCCATTAAGTAAAAGCCTCGAGAGTAGTATAGCCTCCATAAATTAGAAACTTCGAGAGTACTAGTCTTCAGAAAGCAGAAGCCTCAAGCTCCTAGTTTCTATAGGTTGAGCTAGTCCGCTTCCAGAACAGTCTGCTCTCCCCATAATAATAATAAAAGTTGCTCACGTCAGAAGAATTCTCAGCCATCTGCACATAGACTAGACTATCCACTAATCTCTTGATTGGTTTCAATGTTGTCCAAGCATAGCCACACTGTGGTTGGAAATCACAGATTTCAGAGATAACAAAACGAAGTAATTAAGTAAGGCACGCATCAAATCAAGAGTTACGAGAGCTATACAAAGACAAATATAACAATACGGGTAGAGGATGGGCAGTGATATCTTCGTTCGGATTGTGCTAATTCCATAGAAGGAAGATATGATGAACAGTTTCTAACTTTCATATCTATTGTTCGTCCCAGAGATGTATTTGGAGATATGGTTCCACAAACGTTTGGACGTAGTAAGTGATTATATTGTCTAGTGGGAATGCATTAATATTCACTTCTGAGTGTTTCGTATGGGAACATAATTTATAATCCGAACTCTTTATGCTTGCACCTTTAGACCAGTAGGTAATCTATTAATTATTGCAACGTTCCGTGATGTAGTGATGAGTCATTGCGTATGGGTTCTTACTGGGAGAGGAAGGAGAGACAGGTTTCAACCCGCTTCTGAAGCTGCTTATCCTTTCTCACGATGAACGCTGATTTTCAAACACACCAAATAAATGCCGGGATAGTACCTAGAACAAAATTTCTGGTCGCTACCTTCCCTGTCGTCTTGTCCCGATCCATGCTCGTTGACTGTTACTTGCTACGGTTGTGGACTTTGGATCGACACTGGATAAGACACAGGTTTTGCTGTTACAGGGGTTTTCTCGATTTCATCAGGCAAATGCGTAGACTAGGGCTATGATTGCGAGTTTTCTCATCTCTCTTGTTGTAGAAGAGTGCTTCCCGTGGACAGTGCTAGACATAAAAAATCCTTTGCTAATTGATCATGACATCATACTACTAATGCCAACTGCTTTCTCTATATAAAAGCCTCAGCTCATTTATGGTGCCCGAACAGGTCACTTTTCATCAGAGCTCGAAATGGAAATTTTCACGAAACGGAACGCTTTACCTTCGTTAGCATGATATTCTCTTTTTTGTCTATGATTACCGTATTGACGAGACGGAACAAGAAGGTTCCAGACTTTCACGAACCGGAATAGCGTTTCGGTTTGCTCCTGTCCATTTCGAGCCCTGCTTTTCATAGAGATTCATAGCTGGCGCGAAGGGCAGGACGGGTTAAAGGTAAACTGATATTGGCTCCACAAAACACAATCTCTTCTTCGCGGCTACGAACTATTTGTAGTTTCAAGTTCTGCGCTTCGTGGCGCTGTAGTCGAGAAATCACGTGTCTAGCAGCATCAGCATCGGCAACGAATTTCTAATGAAACAGCTGCTGGTCTATGTTAAGTAACTTTTTTGTGGTGTCCACTGAGATACGTCATACCAGAGTTGCCCTATTCCAGGTTTTTTTCCTCAATAACACCATTCAAATATCGGGATGGCACCTTCAACATAGGGCCTGGACGACACCTTCCTGAATCCTTTCCCGTTCCCTATCCCGGCCTGAGCCTTAGATGCCTAAAGGTCATCAATAAAATTCAACTTCAAATTACCAGAGCTTCCCGTCCGGTCCATGATAAAACTTAAAAAATATAGGAAAATATCTTATTTATAGACAGACATTTCTTTAACTCTAGTAAATTTGAAGACGTAATAAGTTATAGCGATACTTTCATTAATGATTGGGACGAGCGTAAACCATAGTGCTGTGTTAACACCCATACAATTAAGTCTGCCTTTACTCTATCCATTAATGATAATTTACAGTGAAACAAAATGCTTATCTGTTTAACAGGAATTGTTTCAACAACTTCCGTGGTTCCTGTAAGTACGTAATTATTCATTGTTTCGAATCATGGAATCAATACTGGAAATTATTAAAGTTTATCTGCTGCCTCTCTTGAACTAAAAGTTACAATATTAACATCTTTAATGTATCAATAATTGTATCGATTTCTATTATTACGCCATATGTATTTAGTTCTTATCTTCAAGAAAATAGCTGTTATTTACATGTAGTTTTGTAAGCAAATGTTATGTATGTCTATTTTTGCTTTTTTTTTCTTCCAGGACTGGAACTTATGAAAGTGATTAAATCAACGCCGCATAAAGCTTTTTTGTTCCAACGTTTAGTACAACTGTTAATAATAGGAGATATTGAAGCAGAAGAAAAAGCGCCTCTGTACATCACAGGTTCGGAGCTTGCTCTTAATTTTATATGCTAAATGAGACATGTCATCTGATATAATCCTTTCAGTATATTCCTTATTATTAGGGGTGGATTTCGGTTTCATTTTAACACGTTTTCATTAACTCGTTTTCTTGTCTGTCTGTTCGGTACAAATTTTGCAATCGATTTTAAACTCACTTCTAATGATCCGATTTGTAAATTTAGCAATTTTATTTTCGTATATTTATTAATGTAATATTTGGAAGACAATAGTTCTTTCTAACGTTTTCTTTTTGTGGTGTAATCCTATGTTAAATAAACACTCAGGTCGATGTTTATAATGAAATGTGCAAATACTCTGCTTTTAGATTATTGTTTAATATTTTCCTTGATGCATCTTTGGCAATTTCTTCAGCATGAGTAACTGCGCGACGGTAGTTCATTTTGTAAACGTTGGTTTTGCACTCGGGAGGTGCCGGGTTCGATACCGGTCATTGACCATCCTGACTTGTTCTTTTTTTAAGGTTTATCATCAGGCAAATAGTAAGATATCTTCAACTTGTACTCTGGCCGACTGCTTTCATCTACTTTATTCCGGCGTGAGTAGATGCCTAAAGGTCATGAATAAATTAAAATTAAAAATTGAGAACGAGTACTGAAAAGTGGCTTGAATTCAAGTCCCATTTGCTCCGGCCATCCTGACTTAAGATTTTCCATAGTTTTCCTCACTCCCACCGGACAGATATCGGGATTGTAACTTCAAACACTTCCCTTTCCGATTCGCACTCCGTCAGTTACAACAAAATATCATGCACGATGGATTGTAGCCTTAAGGATTTCTAAATGCCAGAAACACAAGGTATTTCTTTGAAAGAAAAAAAAAGTTGCAAGATTGAAGTATCTTTTTTTTTTTCTGGAAAACTAAAACTTTTTTTTTTGTTCAAATCACCGAACTCGTTTAAATAACATTCAGAATTAACATATAACTTCTGTTTGTAATTTAGAATAAAATGGTGTAATAAAGATGTCAATAATGGACTACGCGCGCGCGCTAGTCGCCGTGTTAATTAATTGGTCCAATTTGGTGCAGCCAAACATGATTCCGTACGCTTTTTAACATGCTCGCATACCCTTAAACAAGAGAAGTACATAGGTTAATTTTTGTGCTTGATGCAAGAAATCAGGTTGCGAGTTTGAATAGACGACACATATTCGAATAAATATACTACTTTATTGATCTCTTCTTCTTTTATCTCTATTTTCCTTATCATTAAAAAAATATATATATATTCGTAAATTAAAACGGGAAGAAACAAACAAAAAATCGGTGATGTAACTAAATAACAATCTTTTCAACACAAACTTTCAGCAACTTGAACAGTTCATCATTACCAATCTGGTAATATTGTTGATTTTATCCATCTTTGCAGAACCTGATCTTAGTGAATTGAATAAAGAATTGCCGTTTGAATACAGAGTTCAAGCAGATGCCATATTTTGTTTGGGGTATGTATGTTACACCTGTTTCTTACAGTGGAATTATTTATACAGATGTTTTTGGAATAAGTCTTGTATATATTACATAAAATAACTTGATTCTGAGAAAAAAATCACTTATACCCAAGTCAGTAGTAAGATAGTGTGTGGCAAAATAAAATGTCGAAAATGGCAGGCAACATGGCCAAATAAAATTTCATAAATGGCCGCCAAAATGCCGCAAACTAAAATATTAATTTTATTTTTAAGTCATTAATTCAAGGGAAACTCACATTAAATGCGTTAGATCTACAAAAAAATATTATAATTAGATATCTGTATCTCTGATTAATTAATACTTAATCACATTATTTAAGTAGTTACTTCCAGTGCCATCGCTAAAAGCAATGCAGAGGAAACGTCAAAACAGGAAGGAAATAGAAGTGTTATTAACCTACGAAAACGTTTAAGAATAATGAATAATTGACGTTTTCTGAGAACTTAGAACGCACCCAAACATATTTTTTTGCTGTGGGAGAAGGAACCAAATAACTTCCTCCCAAAACAGCCAAATAATCTGCAGTTTAGATGAGATTAACCCTGCCTTGGTACTTGGGAAAATATTCCTACTACACAGCAAATAGTGCATATCTCACTATTATTATGTTCCACACTAACTGCCCACAACATGATTTGTATTCCGATTCCAAGGTGAAGAAAAATTAAGAAGCGGCCAGGAAATGGTAGATATAACCAATGATGGCCATACACGATTTTGTTTTGAGAAATTCAAAATATGGCATTTTGCCACAAATTTCAGTCTTTAATCATGAGGGAGGGGAGTTACTGAAAGTAGCCAGGAAAATCACTGAACGGTGTTGGTGAGAAAGAGTGACTTTGGAAATTTTCTAGGCACCGTTTTTTTTTTTTTTTTCCTTTTCAAAAAATAAAAATACTGAAGGAAACATCGAATAAGACAAAGAAATGTGTTTGGCAATGGCATATTTTGTGTCGGCGAGAGAAACTTCGCACGTAAGACAAGCAAGCTATACTTCTTCCTCAATGTTTCTCACAGAACGTTAAGTATTCTATCCAATATTTTGACCAACCCTGTTGATCATTTTCAACGTAGGAAATACACATGAGTCGAGAAAGTGTTTTGCTTTATCTATTGCTTCTCCTACACTGTTATTTTTGTACTGTTTATGTAACAGAATTAAATGGTTTATATGTGCAAGAGTCTGTAGTACTAGAACTATCTTATAATGATTAATTTTTGTTTTTATGAGAAAATAAAAAATACGCTGTATAGTATTAAGTTTGTAAGCCATAAAATATAAATTACCATCATGACAGCCTAGATTTCAGTTTTTGAGCTGTTGATTGTGATATGTCACATTGTGTATGTATATAAACTTAATATGAGAATTGTGTATTTTAGATTTTGTTGCTTTAAACAATCATTTCATTGTTTATTTAGTTAATTTTATGTGTAAAGAGATTTAGAAAGAGAAAAAAAGATTAAAAGATCTTCATTTTGTGCAAAGCGGATTACCGAACTTTCGGTTGTGGCTTTTATATGTTGTAGCAAGTGGTCAAGAGATGGCGCCACATATGTACTGTTGTTGTTCCAATGTTTGAAATGGCTTTATGATTTATTTAAATGTTTGTTTGTATATTGAGAAATCGGCACGGGAGTATGATTAGCTAGTTCAATGTCTTTGTTTGTAAGAAGTGAAAGATTATGTTGTTTATTCTTATTTGCGAAGATCTACTCGCTATTCGTTTGTTGTCAACGGTACATATAAAGCCATGTTGGGTTTTATCAAACTAGAGGAACTGTATATTATCTTTTACCCTCTGAATAAACCTGTTTTATACCTTCGAGTTTTCTTTAGTTTGATTAAAAGGAGACGCTATTATAAATCTACCAAGGTTTGCTGAAAAGTACCGCAGTAGGTTTAATAGTTTTGTCTCTGCGCGTTTTGAAGCCCACACTGCGGGAAGCAGACTTGGGGCACTTGTGATTAGTAAGCTTATAGGTTGATATCGAGATTCAACGAGAACACAACGCGCCCTGAGAAGTATTTTATGGGATTCAGATTTTATAATCTGGAATAGGACTACGCATCAACAATACACCGAACTTTCTATTGTAAGGAGATTTAATAGTAGAAAGGCTCCATTTCAATTGTTATTATTAAAAATAATATAACACAAAACAGATTTTGCTCTAGAATGTTATTTCCATTTTAGTCTGGAAATTTATGGAATTCCCGTATATTTAAATTCCTTGTTTTAAAGGAAATTTAAGTTTAGCAGCTTATACAGGAAAATTTCTGTAATTAATAGGAATCTCAAGTCAGTAGTTTTCGTTTGGCTAAATATGTAAGAGGTAAACGGATATTGCAGATAGGTAATGTTAAGAATGGAAGAAATAGAATTTATGAGTATACATATTAGTTACAACATGTGTAACTAATGTTTACTATATATTTTCTTTATAGGCGGCTTATAGATCAGGATGTGTTGGAAGATGTTGTTAGTTTTGGTATCTTCGAGTTTCTAGTGCTTGCTATGGGAACACCACATGTCCCTGAGAGCCAGCGTCGTTCGGCTGTTGTTCTGAAGCTTCTGGCTCAGATGTCGCTTGATATTAGAGAAGAATTAAGAGAACTGATGACACGTCCTGTGTACAATCGACTTATGGTGAGTTCTGAGTTTCTCGTTAATGTAGTTTTTCCAAGTCATATTCGTGTTTTCCTTTTCAAATGTAAGGAAACCCTTTTTCTTCGACGTTTAATACGCAAAAAAAGAATTTTAGCAATGGTCTTGTCCTTAAAATGTGGGTAAGAAGGAGTAGGAAATCGGTTTGTGTGTATTTAATAATTTGCCTTCTTCTGATAAGAGAAAGCGAACAAGCTTTGGAATCGAGAAGTTGAGCCATTCCTAAACCATTTGTTAGAGTATAATTAAATATACTGACAGTAGTGTTGTAGAATTTTTTTTCTAAATATCGTTTTTTTAAGGCAACAGTTTCTAATATTGCTAACGTCTCTTTAAGTAAGAGTTATTTTTATATTGGTAATTAAGAAAAAATACAATGTAAATTAAACCGCAGATACTGTAAGATTATAAGTATTTTTTGTATATTTGAATAGAACACCAGAGTTATAGAATATTTCTATAGCAACCAAAAAATAAAAGAAAATAGCATAGTGAATCTGTTGTTCTTGTGGATACATACATTATTATCAAATGCAACAACTTATGAAAATATTAAAGAATTAATTTATCAAGTAGTTATATAAATACTACAGGTTAAGATATACTCAGTACTACCAACCATTTTTTTAAATTAAAATTTTCAATTGCTTCTAATTCGTTGGACGTATCAGCTCCAAACTTGGCATTTACGTATTGGAACATATCATAGAAGTACTTCAGGTGCCACAGTTGACAGCGTTGTCAATCAATTTTAAAGCAATAAATATTAAGATTTACTTCCAGATAGTTTGATGAATTCGCACCAAACTTGACCTAAACATTATTCTCATGACAATCGAAAAATACTGTGGTTATCCCCGTCCCAATGTCAGTGTTGCCAACCTATTTTAAAATTCAATTTTTGAAATGGCCGTCATACTGTTACGTGCCGATAGTATACTTTCCAAAAAGAGCGAATACAGCCGCGTTTATTTTATGATATAATTTGAAATAATACTTTTCAGAGCAGTATTGCAACAGATTCATTAGTTGTTCGCTTACAAGAGTATTAATTATAGTTTTGTACAACTCTTTTAGGCTTCTGCAGCAAAAACTGGGAAGCTTTGTATCACCGCTTTGTCCGTCCGTCGACAACTTAAAACTCAGGAACTACTAGGGCTACGAAAATGGTTGAGATGTCGTTGGATAGGCCTATAGTTCAAGATATTTCCCATAATTCAAAATATTTATTCAGTTTCCTGAAGGTTTATTAGTATTTTATTACGAACTACACCAAATAACTTCAGTTTCGTATGTCTTTAGTTAATTCCTTATGCTTGCCAGGGTGTAGATATAGAAAGCGTAGAAAAATGGCTGTGAATGCATAAATAATACCATCGTTTGCCCCGTAAGACTGCAAGAAAGCAAAGAAATAGTAAGTTAGAATGAGTGTCTGATGATCTGAACTCCAATCATGGTGAATACTTTAATTATTTGCTGCGCAAGCCAAGCAATTGATACTTAGTTGTTTCAAACAAAAGACGTGAAAAAGAAAATTATTATTTTTTTCTTTGTACTGATTACACAGCGAGGAAAATACAATGAAAAATAACACCTACCGTGCGGTTCAGGAGTCCTCACAAAAAATACACTCTAAAATAAATATACTACACGGGCCTTCGGCAGAACAACACTGCCTTCAATGGTCCCCAAAGGTTAAAAGGAAAAAATCAGGACATGGACATCTAAAAAAGGGAATTCACGGGAACGTATGAACCAAAGCTAGCTCGTCGGAGAAATGAAAAATGATCAGTTCGTGCCTTAGGTCCAGAATATGTGGAGCGCTACCTCCACACCTCCAACTGTCACGGCACGTGCGTATCGCACAGCGGATAGCGTTACCTTTTCCTTCATGTCCACATTTCAAAGGCTTCCAATTATCTTTCTTCACTCTTTCGTAGAGTCCACGTTTCTGCTCCATACAACACAGTACTCCATACAAAACATTTAATTAATTTCTTCTGCAATCTTTGTTCATCAATGAGCAGAAGAGATTCTTCTTAATTAAGTCCTGTTTTGCCTTTGCTATTTTAGCCTTCATTTCTCATTCACATTTCGTATGCTCTCTTATAATACAACCCAAATACTTGAAGCTGATTATCTGTTCTAGTCTTACAATCTTGATGTTTGCTATGATTCGATTTGTTCCAATTAACATCCCTTTCGTTTTATTTCTATTTATTTTCATTCCAGGTTTTTCACAGTTTTTCTGTAACTGTTTTGACATCTTGTTAACTGATGGACTATATCATCCGCAAATCTAATGCATTTGATTGATCCTCCCTGGATAACTCCCCCTTCACTTTCGAAGAATCTCTCTTCAACCTCTTTTAGAGGTATGTTAAATAAAGTGGGTGAGAGACAACATCCCTGTCTCATTCCTCAAATTACTGCTGTCTATTCTGATATGCCATCGTTCACTTTTACCCTTATTCTCTGATTTAGATAAAGTTCCTTATAAGTCCTCGATCTTTGCATTCTGCAATACTCACATCAAGATTTTCCAGTAGACTCGATCGAATACCTTTTCCAAATCAACAAATGCTACGTATAACTCCTTACCTTTCTCTGTGTATCTTTCTCTCCTATTGTCCTATGTATTATTTCCTTCTATCTAAATGTACCTTTCCGGTTACTAATGAGGTTATCATTTTCCCTCTCCAATAACCACACAGATTTGCTTCCTTTTCTTCCAAATTCCATCCTTCTTGCTTCCTTGTAGATCACATGATACCTTCCTATTCTTTCCAAGTCTTCTATTTCATTGCATTTCTTTATCATTGAAGTTTTTTTTTCCTTTGCTTTGTCTGTCTCTCTTCGTGGTTTATTATTTAACTTTACCTTCTATACGCATGCATTTTATTATCTCCTTCATTTTCTTCAACATTTCTTCTGTAACGCATTCATTCTTATTTTTCCTCTCTTCATGGTATCCTATTACTTCATCTGCTGCATCGAGCAAACACTGCTTTTAAAAATCCCACAGTCCATTAGTGTTTTCATCTATTTCTACCTAATTTGAGTACGTTTCTTCGAACATTTTCACAAATTTCTCTTTCATTTTCTCGCCTCTAAACTTGACCAATGCTCATTATCTCTCCTTTCTCATTCCTGTATTACGCGATGGCTCAGTGGTAGAGCGCTCATCTCTGGTGCGTGGGATCCTCGGCTTTAAATAAATAAATACAAATTCATTCCTGTATTTCTTCTACTTGCATTTTGCAGTTTTATGTCTATCTCCGCTAAGACTAAATTATAGTCAGAGTAAATATCAGATTTAGAAAGAGTCTTTGCATTCTTCAAACAGTTCAACGTGTCCTGAAGTGGCGCATAGTCAATCTGAAATCTTTCGTTGTCTGGTCGTTTCCAACTCCTTTTATGTTGTTTAAACCGCGTGTTCCCCTCCACCATTGAATGTTGCTTACAAAAATCCACTAATGTCTAGAATAGATTTTTGTCTTTTATTACATAAAAACATGGATTTGTGCTCTTTATATTTTCGCCAATTGCTTGGACTTATCTTCTATAACCTTTACCAATTGTTTTAATGTTTCCTCTCATACCTATGGTTAAGGAATTCCTATCTCCCACTTTACGAAACGCCAGAAATTACAATAAGCCTGAGCCAGAGATACCTAAAGGCCATAAAGATAGTTCAGTATACTGGAAATTACGATATTCCGAAATCATGAAAACGGAATTTCGATACAGGAATTCCGAAACGCCCTTAGTTTCTTGTTACGAATGGATATAGTAAGCTTCAAAGTCGAACTATCTACTAATTAAGCCCTTCAGAAAAAGAAGTTGAGTTTTCCTGATTTGGGGGCACTAATTATGAATATGATCATGACAAATTAAAAGCTCATATTTTTTTATTATTTTTATTGAGACATTTTTACTTTAAACGCTGCTTCACGTAAAACTTCTTATACAAAATATTTTCTTTTGTAACCAGACACTTTAGTCATTTTACAAATACTGTTAATCTAAAGAACAATTTACAATTTGTTGTAGAGATGATTTTTCCAAATGTCTTTGTCGGATGAAATTGCTTGGCCTCAACTGAAAGCCAGTCCAAAAGTCAACTGTTCGGGCACCCATTTGACAGAGAGTTCTTTTTTCGTGCCTAACTTCTCATGAATAATGTGATGCCTTTTCAAACTGATGCCTAAATATTTTGTTTTCCATTGCATTCCGGTTCTCCTGATTAACAGCTATTTTGGTTCTCCTGATTAACAGCTATTTTGGACGTGACAAAGATACGGAACTTCTCCCGTATCGGGACGGGCGTAAACCATAGTGCCGTTACCGCCTATACAATTCATTTTATCTTATCCGGTTCTCCTGTTTGACTGTTCAGATTAGTTCACGTTCCTTGTCCACCAATTTGGAATCATCCCAGCTTCAGTTTGTTGGGTAGTACTGGACTTTCCTAGTGAAATATGTGAATTAAATGGGCTGGCTTTAGAAGCTGTGTCTTGTGCAGATATACTATGTTTTTGTAGAATCTAGTAAATAGAAGAGGGAAATGAGCTTAAGAAGAACATCGTAAAAACATGCAAAAATCAATTGCACAATAACAATAAACACGATCTATTGTGATCGCCTCTCATTATCAATCATTATTAATCTTGTATTTATTCTTAAATTTTCATTTTTGTAATCATATTTCTATAATTAACTTTTATTTTTCACACATATTTTATTCTGTTGTAAAGTCTAAAGAATAATAAAGATGGCGGGCAGAGAATCTCAACACGAACTCCTTTTAGCAAAGCAATATACGGCTGAACACACACACTTACGGAAATTATGACGTAGACCTATTGTTCTACTTTCCTTTAAGCGGCCATTTTGTGCATTTTTAAGACATCATACGATCGTCACGAGAAAGCACTAAAAGGCACAAACAAGAGAGCAATGAACTATATTAACCTAATTATTTCGTCACTTCAAGACCGTATATAAAGGACCCCGACAGACCAATCGATCTGCTATCTCACACAGCCGGTCCATGCTGTCACTCTGTACCACAGTTCTAGAAGGAAGCCAAGAAACATAGAGGGAAGTCCAGAACAGTTTAAATCTCATCTTAAAAGAAGCAGTCAATTTTAATACAAGTCTTAGAAGCCCTTTCAAGAACACAACTTTCAACTTTATTTTCCAAGGTATGTTTCAAGGATTTCTTAAACATTGGTGCTTAAATAGTTTCATTGCCTGAACGATTCGTGTGCTCTGCTGAATATTTTAGAATTGAATATAGTTTTCCGGTGTGTGCTGTATTTTATTTGTTCATTAATCTTCGAGTTTAGATTCTGCGCCTTTTTAGGGAAAATGTAAAATCTTGTTATCCATTTCATTCCTAAAGCTAGAATATACTCTATCCCAGAAGTTACCATTATATTAGAGCTAATATCCACTTAACTCACGTTGAACGTCCCTCTCGTATTTGCGAATGCTCAAACCTTTATCTGAGTTACGCTCGAGTAGACTTCTCTTTAGCCCCCAAATAACAAAACCTAAAGTCTACGTAATATTTGCCCCCACAAATAGAGGAATAATTTCTCTATAATTGAACACAATTGCAAGACGAAGCCAGACGTTCACATGGTGAATGGACGCCCAGGTTCGAACCAAGTTCGAATACGGTAATTTCCCAATTTTTGTTAACTTTTAACACATTTTTTTTTTAATTTTTCTTTTCGGTTAGATAAAATACACTTCGTGTACTGCGCTTTTCTATATAGTAGTTTAGGAACGTCGTGTTCAAATTTAATTCGAATCGGATAAATTACTAAACGAAGTGTTGTCATCTTCCACGCGAACAATGGGAGAATATTCATCCCGAAAATATAGAACCAATTGATATTCATACTCAATATTTGAACTACCCTTTGTTTGTTCTCCAAACAACACAGTGTGTAGCTAATATTCAACAATATATTGCACATAATATCGCGCAAACAAAAACGGTTAACCAAATTCTGACACCCACCACTTTAGACAAACTTTTGCGTCATATATTTTCAGCGATTGATTTGCAAAATAAGCAGCAACGAGTAATTGTACTACAAACATTCATAAATAAGGCAATTACCGCACTCTTGGAAGCACAATATTTCTTTGGTGATTCTTTTACGTTGCATATTACAACCACTGCATACAACACAATCGAGTTTTTTGTCACTAGTGATGACAAATCAACGATTTTACATGCGAAACTACCAAGTACAAATAACACAGCAGATATCATTTATGTTCGACAAACATTAGCATAAAATATTCACACAATGCAAACGTGGATATTACCGTTATGCCAGTTGTATGCTGCAAAAATCATACAGTCAATTCGTCTTTATGCTCCTAAATATTCGCGATTGATTGCACTTGCACCCGAACAGGAGATAAATCTTCGCGAAATATTACTTATTTGTGCAAAGAATTTTTCTGATAAACAGAAATTTGTGCAATTTTGTAAGCGATTGACAAATAAGATTTTATCTTTAACCTTGCTAGTTAAATTTAAAGCAGGGAATGCATTTTCTTTCCGCATGGAATTTGAAGACAATAATAAAATCAGGTTTACGATAAAGGATATGTAATGAGAACGGAATAAGAAAAAAAAACACACAAAAAAAACTCTGCACTAGTTACGTTCATGCCGGTTAATACACGACATCGCGAATACCGCCACATCAATTCTAGCGACTCGGACGAAACAAGACAATCTGATCATACATCTGATTCAGACGAAACTACCAATATGGCAACTCCAAACGTTATAGTCTATAACAACAGTTTACCTTTGCCTCGATTCAGCTCTAAGACAGGCTCAATCGACTCTTTCTTCAAATCATTTGAAGATGTCGCAAAACAAAATAATTGGTCACATGACAAATGCAAAGAACTGTTACTTACCACATTTCTTTCTAAAGACAGGGACCGAATACAGGTCTGCATAGACAAATTTCACTTACAAGATTTGCCTTACGCTGACTTTAAAAAGAAAATATTGCAAATTTTCAGAAAGCCAAGTGCTAAAATTGATGTCGGAATCAAATTACGCGAACGTATACAGCGCAAACGCGAAAATGTAACGAATTATGTTATCGATATTCAAGCATTGATAGCAAAATTCAATTACGACATTGAAGAAAACGCAACAGTAAGTCTTATAATAAATGGCTTACGACCCTATTATTTAGAACGAATAGGGAATAAATCGTTTCAAACAGTAAATGAGCTACTTACTGAATTGCAAGCTATAGAAACCACACGATATACAGTGCGTAATCGTCAACGGAAAACTCGTGCTGAGGATAGGCATAAAAAGAAAAATCATAAACGTTCTTATTCTTCAGACTCATTACCATCATCAGCATCAAGTTCTGACTCTCATTCAGAAATTTCTGATAAAGAGGATGAAACATGGATAAAAGTTTCACCAAATGTTATCCATAAATCGAAAGATGAACCGCAAACAGCGGAAGATGTTGAAGCTTTACAAGCTCAAATGAAGAAATTGTCATTACAACTACGATAATATCCGCAAAAGTCTAAATCTAAAATGGAACCGCGCTCAAATCAACAACAACAACAACCACAACAGCAGCAACAATTCAAAAAACAACAACGTCAAAATTATAGCAGAAATCAACAAGGTAATTATAAAGGAAAGAATTTTGATCCGAATTTTCGCTACAACAATAGAAATTATAACAATTTTCGTCAACAAAATAGATATCCGCGAAATAATTTCCAGCAAAATGGAAATTATAGACCAAATTTTCAACAACAACGATATCAGCAACAACCATCATATAATCAAAATCGTTCTTTTTCAAATCCGTATAACCAAAATTATAATAATCAGTATTATTATAATAGACAAAATCAAGGATATAGACAAGCTCCGCGATTTCGGCAACCATACAATCAACAACAAAAACGTCCATATCCGCCACAATGGCAAAATCAACCACGCCAACAACAAAATCCACAATATCAATCAGGTCCGCGACAAATACGCAATGAGGTTTATACAACAACATATCAAAATCCAAATCTAGTTAGTGATCCAATAAATTACCAGCAACCTTTAAACGGGGAAATACTGCAGTAAGATATGAGGCCACTGCAGGACGTCGGAAACCTAAAGTCCTCAAAATCCCGATTACAATCAAAGACGATTTAGCATTTTTACCAATTAGCATAGACAATTGGAAACGCGATTCACTTTTAGATACCGCAAGTCAGGCATGTATAATTGATTCAACATTAATAACTAAATATATGCAGCTAAGATATGAGGATGTGCAAATACAGGGTGTTTCACAAGAAACGATAACGGTAAATAAAATTGCAATAGTTAAGTTTAAAATTGGTAATGCACGTTTTTCGCAAGAATTTCTCGTTTTAGATAATTTTCCACAAAAACTTTTATTAGGTAGTAATTTTTTAATTCAACATCAGGCAACAATTAGTTACGAACAAAAAACATTGACTTTAACACATTTTGGCAGAAATCCGAACGTACCCCGAAAAAATCGAAATTTAACATATGTTTTAGAAACTAAATTAACATCGCAAATAGAAGCAAATTTGAGACCGAAGTATGTTACTTCTAGACGCATTTTTCTTCCAAAACGTTCAGAAATTATCATCCCATTAAAATTAATAGAGTCACGTATGGGACAAGAGTCCGTATTAGAACCAAATTTGGCTATACAACAAAAATATGGAATATTGATTCCTAGAGCTATTCTTTCACCTTCTGCATTAGTTAAAGTTATTAATCCATCAGAACGGAAAATTATACTTCCCCGACATTTAGAAATTGGACATGCTCAACAACTCTATGTTCCACCGGTTCTTACTTGTAATGTTGCATCACGAAGTGATACATTGAACAAGGAAGAACATGATGCAGAAATAGATAGATCCAAATTTGATCCATCACGCATCTCTATAGGTTCAGATTGTAGTCCGGAAATAAAAGACCAAATTCTTCAATTATGCTATACCTACGCTAATGTATTTTGTTGGGACGACCAAACTATCGGACGTGTACGAGGTTATCAATTTTCAATTGAGTTAGACACAAAATTACCGTTTCATCGTCGACAATATCCCATCCCCTATGCTCTTAAAGACAAAATCAGGCGAGAAATTAATACCCTTCTCGAGCAAAAGATTATAGAACCTTGCCAATCACCTTTCAATAGTCCAGCGCTATTTATACAGAAACCAGACTCATCAGTAAGGCTAGTCTTAGATATGAGAGATATTAATCATCATGCTAAATTTACGACTACTTCACTTCCATCTTTACATCATATACTTTCCACAATATCAGGAAAATATTGGTATAATAAATTAGATGTAAAATCAGCATTCTGGAATATTGAAATTACAGAAGAAAGCCGTGATTGCACCGCATTTTGTCTTCCAGAATTAGGAACTTACAGATTTTGTGTATTACCCCAAGGTTTGACCTCCGCGCCTAGCATATATACATCAATTATGAATCTGGCCGTCTCGAACGTAGCGCCAATGCATATAACAACATACCTGGACGATATATTTCTCTATGGAAATGATGAAAAAGAAATGCCAAAGTTACTCGAAACCTTATTCAAGCGAATGCAGAATATTGGTCTTCGATTTTCTTTAGAAAAATCAACCTTTATGCAACATCAAATTCTGGCCCTGGGACACAGGATTTCTTTGTCAGGCTGTTCTATGTCTGAACGCATGGTAGAAGCGATACAAAATTATAAAACACCAAAAATACGAAGTTTTCTCTCCTTATGTTCATTCTTAAGGAAATTTTGCCACAATTTTGCAACTTGCGCGCGCACCCCCTCCACCAATTACTTCGAAAAAATCAGAAGTATACTTGGACAGAGTTGCACGAAAAAGCATTTCAGACCCTCAAAGAAAAATTATTAGAAGCTCCAACTCTTCGACCCTATGACCCCAAGAAATTACTACGTATTTATACAGATGGTAGCACAGTCGCGATATCGAGTGTTTTACAACAATGTAACAACAATGACGACCCCAAAATAGATTCTAATTGGTGGTCCATTGCTTACTTCAGCAGATTATTAACAGATGCTGAACGACGACTTCCAATATACCAAATTGAACTTTTGAGTATAATTGCAAGTTTTCGTAACTTCTATTACTACTTAGTAGGCAGACATTTTTTTTCTTTTCACCGATAATCGTAGTTTGACTTTTTTTCAAACACAA
>JAGDQP010005952.1:45296-75089 GCA_022664845.1 Lepisma saccharinum | reverse complement strand
TCAGACAAACATAACCTAAGCTTCACTGTTACTAAGATTCAACTACATCTTAACGAAATCATTGTCGACACCAGTAATTTAGCTTCTAGTTTATTTTGAATTCAAAAGAATGAAGTCAACATATAATTACAGATCAAATAACAAGGTGTGACGGGAAGGGCGTAAGCCATAGTGCTGTTACCACCCATAATATTCATTTTATCTTAACAATGTGTGAACTCATTTCCAAATTCAAAAATTTGATGGTCTCTTGAAATGAAAACAAGTAATGTGCTTCAGGCACTACTTAATCATAAATATCTGGCGAATCATAATCAACAAAATCGAAATATGCACGTTTGATTCCATAAACTATTGTAAAAATCATAGATTTTGATAAAAGTCACATTTTGGCATATGCTTAAGAAGAGATTCTGCTGTAAAGCTTACACGATGGTCATTTTAAACTACAATAGCTCGATAGTTGTACTTAAGCGAAAATATTTTTCTGTTAATTAAAATCTCTACTATTTGGTTTTGTCCAAAAACACTTTTTAAACAGCAATTTCTTCAGTAACACAAAAAAATCGTTTCATAATACATTTGTTAATAAGGAAAAAGTAACGCAGAAATGATCATTGTACTAGACTGATAAAAGTGAACTTAAAACGGAAAGTGTTTGCGTTAACAAATTACAGTTCCAATTTGCATGCACTGATTTTACAGCAAATAACATACGCCGAAAACAGTAATACTGAATTTAAGAAAAATACTTTTTTAATCCCTGAATCTGATTACTCAATAAATTTTCTATTATGCCTATATTCAAATCTGATGGGCATATGATTGGTATATTTGTAGCTGAAGCTTGAGTTAAACATCTAACATATCTCTTGTAAGCTCCAATTGTTCTCTTAACAGCATTTATTGTGCGTAGATGTGCTACATTGCACCTTTTCTCCCCCAAATTAGCTGGATTTGCTATTAAAAATATCATGGTCACCCAAGATGGTTTTTAAATTCATTTTCGAAGCCGCTCTCTTCGAAACATCGAGCGTCAAGGTATGATCCTGGTGTCGAAAAGCGATATCTTGTATTTACAGTTCGAGACAACAAACAATCTGAAATGAAGTACAAACAGTATTAATACATATAAATATAAAATATTGCAGGCATTAACAGACGAACTAAAAATATTCTCAACTTTGAAAAGATTAATGCTACATATTTGCTACAAAATTCACTGCTAGAAAGCGTAGCAAGCGAAAACGGGTTAGTAAAGCCACATTACACAATTCTTTCTTCTTGTACGATGCACATGCCGTTTTACATGTGCTAATAGTACCACTTCATTTTCGATCCTTCACTTTCACTTCCTATTTCAATGATTTAAAACCTTGTTTAATTTAGCGGTCCAATAGTTCCACAAATATTCCAAACATTACATATCCTGGCTACCGTAAATTGCACTTTACCTAATAACTCTGATTACAAGTAAGTCATTTATATTACGTAACAAAATTCAGTTTCACCTTTGCTCTTTCAAGTTGAAGAACACTTTGAAATCAGCCTGGACCTGTTCTCCAGAATTAATGGACCAAACCTAATTTAAGGTAAACCTTGTCAATCAAACCAAAATCACCTTAAGTAGCTTTACTAAAGTCTAGTTGAGATCAGCCCAAAAATTAAAAATTTACAGAATAAATGTAATGTTTGTAATATGTGTGCAAGTTTTGGAAAGCAAAATATAACGAAGTTCCAAGTCATGGAAGCGTCATATTAGACTGACAATTTTTAAAGTATGTTTGAATTAATCGCTAATTCCGCGTTGAGTCGAGCAAACAAAGTGAATGTTAAACGTCATGTGCATCGCGTATAATGAAAATATAATCGAACCTCACTTTAACTCACCCCGTTTCAACCCTTCTACTTTGTGTCTGTGACTTTTGTGGCAAACTACAAGCCATTCATAACACGAAATTAGAAGTTTGCTTCCGCATGCCGCGGTCTTTGTATCTGTTGATGAATTCTAAGACAAAAATATTGAAAAGTAAATTGTAGAGCGATTTTCACGGTAGTTGTATGCTCTTTATTTGATTATTGTTTTAATTTACTCATTACAAAGATTGATCATTGATCTTGTTTATGCATTACAGTTATGGTAGTGATAATTTTCAGTCTTCGAATGTGTCTACTCTATTTAAAGAAAATTAACAATTAAAGTAATGTGGTTATCGAGTTTAATCAAAATGTAAAGATTTCTCACTTAACCAGAGGGAAATATAAAGTTTCACATCACAGGGTAGAAGTCGAGTTTAACCTAGTGCCTCAATTAGTGACCGTGAGAACGTAGAGGTTAAGTAAGGTTAGGTACGGTTATGTATTTTTATACTTTCGTTTGTTTATTTAAAAATACTGTAAATATACATAACCGCACCTAACCTACCTAACTTCCACGTTCCCATGGTCACTAATTAAGGCAAAGTCGGGTTTAACCGAGTACTCGGTTAAACTCGACTTTTACCCATCATAGTATGCCATTTCTAAAATACTTCATGATGTTATCAACAAACGAAAATATGTTTCTTTCATTTTCTTTTAACATTGGTATGTTGAAAACTAATACTACCGGATGCTCTTTGGATACTCCCACGGAAGAGAAATCACGATGTTCAGCACATTATTTCGGATCTGATTACGAAGGACTAGAGACGTTAAGATCAGTTAAAGATTACTTAAATTAATTAATATAAGTTAAGAGAATTCACTCTAAGCTAATCTAATGTTCACTGTTTTCAACGATACGGGGGAGTATCTAAAGCGCAGCGAACTATCCTCTCTCAACAAAATAGTTTCCCAGTGTAAACTTCGTTGTCGCGGAAAAGGTTCAATTTGTTATATAAATTGCAGTTCTCATCCTCACCTACGAGTTTCAAGAGCCTACATACAGTCGAATAGTGAATGAATATAAGTGATATCTATCAACAGTAGTATACTGGATTTAATGCTATATGTTATACTTATTACTTCCCTACAGTCTTAGATCTTGCAATACTGATTGATATTCATTATTCATGCATCACTAATTATTATGTCATTCACTAAGATAATTAATACTACACTTTCCGTACTTTATCAGTATTAAATAGCTTCAACCATTTACATCAATTGTCTTTACTAATTTAAGATGCTCGTTGGATACTTCCCCGGAAGACAAATTACCACGTTCAATACAGTATTACAGATCTGATTTCGAAGGATTAAAGTCATTAAGCCCAGTTAAAGATAACTTAAACTAGGTTAAACTAACTCAATCTTACCTAACCAAACTTTCAATGTTTTTAAAGTTTGCAGAGTAGCCCTGAACTCAATGAAGAAATATTCCCAATTGTCACACATTCCATTCCCCGCTACTTCAAACAATGAATCGGAACTATGAACCGTCTACGCGTTAAACTATACTTGTATGAACCACGCTAAAAGAGAAGTGTGGACTGTACTTTGGATACTACTATGGTTCATCACAAATAGTATAGTGTAAATTAGATCTGAAATTTATTTTCCAAACACCTTACTGAACTAATTATTTTGCCCTTTGAACTACACATAGATTTTACTTCTGCAGAAAGCATTAACGTATTTCAGAAAGTACAAGGCGTATTAACTTGAATTAAAGTGCGTAATTAGAGAGAACATTCCGTAATAATACAAGATTATCGTATATACAGGAAAACATATATTTAAAATTTCCCTTTGATAGCTATGGTAGTAAATTTAATTGACCTTACCTCTTCGTTTCCTCCCTTAATTTCTGCTTCAAAAATGATTATAACTTTGAGTGGAAAATTCTCCACCCATCACTTTGTACACTCTTGCTAAATTCCTTGAATCTGCTTTCACAAATCCAAAGTCGATCGTGTTTACCTCTTATAAATAAATCTTCCCAACACATAAAAGAAATATAATGTAAATATTTACTGCCTTGTAATTCCATCTTTACTAGTCGAACAATAGCAGACACGTCCGCTTTGGACATCTGTGGCATTGACCAATGAAATTGTTTTTATTTTTGCGGGAAATTTTGGCACCCGGTCCTACAAACATGGCCGCCATGAACATAAAAAACGGCTTCACTTTGATGACGTAGGACTCTCTCTAAGGTTTATCTGCTCTAGGGTAAATACCTTGTCCATAAACGACGTACTCTTTACGAGCGGTCGATGGTAAACAAGACAGACAGACTGTAAATACCTTGGAAGAACTCTTTTACCTCATACAGATGAAAATGGATATAAAATCAAGAGAAAATATAACATAAGTTTAGAAGGCAAAGATGAGATAAAGAGTAATATATTTCTAAAGAATCTTATGCCTTCCGAATTGGAGATTTCAAGATATGATCAAAGAAAATAATAATAAGTAAATCTTGCTATACTGTGCATAGTATAAAAAAATTCCCGTCTTCCGAACTACTCGTCAGATGGCAGCACAAGTCTAAGATCACGTGATACTGCCGAGAAATGCCATTGACGGGAATGGATTTTCATGGCTAAGACATCAATGAAGTTTTCGACCATAACAGTCGTTATGATTCATAATTTAAATAATACAAATAATAATTATTTTCTTTATTGGTTTATAGTCTTTAAGATTCTCGACATTTCAACTTGGTAACGGCCTTTTGAAACACAATGTGTTGATGATGAAAAGTTGAAACGAAGATTGACAGCTAAAAGTTTAGTAACTCTAATGGTGAGTCTAGATTAGGCCAAATTTGTATGCGTGTGGTGGTGAGGACTGTCTGAGAACGGCGAAATCATCGGTCGTTTCTTTGCTACTCCGAACTTTGTAAACAGAAAACGAGACAAAGAGAATACATACACATCAATACTTACTACAGAAATTAGTATATCTGTTGGCACAATGCACTGCAGTATGTTTAAACATATAGAAGCATCTAAAAGACCCGAAATGATATTAAGCTCTCACAATTATTTTGCTATGTTTCTGTTATCACTGTTCACAGCGTTGTCAGATACCGAGAACTAATATTATTTTCATTGATATTGTGGGATAAATCTCGAAATTCTGTGTTGGTAAGCGTCAAAACCGCCTAATGTTGTTAAACATATGTTTATCAAAAGTGTCATTATACATGTTGGCAAAACATGTATGTTTCAAGAACATTGCAGCAAAATTTTGAAACAATACTGGAATGTACATTGTACACTATATATAGTTTTTTTTAACATATCATTGATGGAAATATTTACAAAACTACCCCCTGACGTTAAAATTCTTGCGAGCACGAAAAAAAAAATATTTAAAAAATGTTTTTCTATCATTTTTCAGAAAATAAACTGTTTCTAAAGTTTATGCTCTGTGAGTACCACTAAATTACTTCTATCTAAATGCGATACAGGACTGACTGCTGTCATTGAAAATTTCATGATTATAAACCAGTTGGCGGAGAAAACATATAATATCGTTCATCCACTCTCAGTCTAAACCAATATGGATATTTCTTTTTCGATTTTAGCTCATATTTTACTCTTGATATCGCTGTACAGGCCGTTTTTTTATGTCTTAATTATTGTATAAAACGAAAATATTTTTTGCAGTATTTTCTATTATATGCAGAGTAAGGTATACTAGCATGCGAATGACTCAGGAATTAAGATTTAAATCAATTAGAAGCGCAGCAATAAGAAGCGTAAAAAACTGAGTTAGAACTGAAAATATGATCCACATTGGATTAGACTGGAAGTGGAAAAACGAGTTCAAATATTTGCTCTGGCGTCTATCTTTCGACACTAAGCAATCACTCCTGTCGTGTGGGTATAAGCTGATTTTATTAATTTGGTATTTTATGTGTTTTAGAAAATAAGGAAAGGTAATATATGGTTATCTGGTTCTATTCGCCTAGTCTTATGTGCACGTAATTATGTTCTGCGTAATTCGTATAATAGTATACCCTACTCTGCATGTAATAGAAAATACTGTAAATAATATTTACTTTTTGCAAGACTTAAGACATAAATAAAAAATGGGTTGCACACAATATCAAGCGTAAAACACTTAGTAGAAAACGACATTTTCTTCCATATTGGTTTAGAGTGGAAGTGGACAAAAGAGAATAAGTGCCTCTCCATACCTGGCTTCATATATTCATGAAATTTTCAATAGCAACAGTCAGTCCAGTATCGCTTTTAGATAGAGATCACTGGGTACAAACTATGAACTTAATTATAGTATCTGGCAACCTATGAACAATGTTAGTAGTAATACTGGAAATCTATTAACAGGGCACATGTAAATAATTTCAGATCTTTTAGATATTTCTTCTTTTGTGTGTTTAAACCTATCGTAGTGTGTTGTGCCATCAAATATATTAATTTCTGCAGTAAGTAATTACCCAAATACTTTATCTTTGTTTTACTTTCTATTTTCAAAATTCGAAGTAAGAAAGAAGTGACCGATGATTTCGCCGTTTTGAGATGGTCATCACCATCATGTGCAAGTACAGAAATTTGGCCTAATCTGGACTCATCCTAAGGCAGGACTTTTTTATATTAGTTAATCCAAAGTACTCGTAAATTGCAAAATACATTCATTTTAATGTTCCTTAGTGTCAGTCCAGCACAGCTAGGCAAGACACAATATTAGTGTACAGTGACTGTCTCTGCGTTCTCTTTAAAACCCTAGAAAAAAGCACGGAGTGCGAGCTGAGAGTTTGATATTCATCTTATGGTTTCGCAAGAGATTTAAAGCGTAGATATTGCACATAGTGTACTAGCATTGCTAATTTCTGGTTTGAATGGACTGACACCAGGTGGCATGGAAGAGAAGGCAAGTATTGGAATTCCCTATCTTAATTATTATATCTATGACTCGTAGATTTCACTCGTGGATTAACTTAACTTGGGAATCGGAATAAATGGGAAGGTTTCTATTTTTTATATGTCGATGGCAGCAAAAATGAAAATTCAGTCTCCAGTGCTGTATGGGACGAAACGAAAAACTATGCACTCAAATACAAATTACATCCATTCCTTAGCTCTTTCTATAGCGAGTCATTCGCCATTTCAAAGTGTTTAGGATATTCATTACTTCTAAACGCCAAAAAAATTCTCATCCTTTCTGATTCAAAATCAGTACTGCAATCAATGAATAGATCATATAAGAAATATTTTAGATCACATCTTTATTTATGATATTTTAGAACTTTATCACCTAAATGTAAGCATGAAAAAATAAATCCATTTCTATGGATTCCAAATCACAGAGGGATTCACCGAGATTACGCCGATATGTACGCGCGGAGCAGCCATCAACGTCCTAACGTTACCAAATCAAATATTTACTATGTAGACTTCCTGCCTCGTCGCAAAAAGAAAATCAAAGAACAATGGTCTAACCACCTAGCAGAAGAGATACAAGCAGGCACCTCTACTTTTCGACTTTTTTCTTTATAAACGCTCTACAACTCCTTGGTTCCGAAATATGAATGTCCCTCGACAGGTAATTCAAATAATAATAAGAGGCACCTCCAATCATACACGCTTAAATGATCATTTAGCTAGATTAAAAAGAAAAAAAAAGAAAAAAGCATGCGAATGTGGACTCCAACTACAGATCTTCCATCATCTCTTATCTGAATGCTCTAAATTTTCAAGAGAAAGGACTTCTTTACTTAATGCCTTATACAGAACTAAGATTCCTAAACCTATTTCATTCCAATCTCTTCTCTTCCAACCAACCACACATATAGCTTATCTCATTTACAGCTTTTTCAGAAAGATTAAAAAACAATTCTAATTATTTTTTCCTTCATATCTCTTCAAATTCTTCTGCTTCAACTTATCCTATCTTAAGGTAATCTTTTATTTTCTTTCTTTTCACTATACTCTAATGTCAATATGACTTTCAACAGGAAAATAAGATTCAAATCTAATTCGAACGATGGAAATAGATAAATCAACTAGCACATATAAAGGTCTAATGCACATGGAACAATAAGAAAATGAAAATAACAATTATAGAATCATAATAATAAAAAAATCTTGGAAGAAGTCACAGTAATAAAAACATAAGAAGAAAACTTCACTCTCCACATCTACTACAAACATCGGAAGAAGAAACGAGAACTTGGTATATTCATAAAATTGTTTTCCTGACTTCACTACCTTCCTTTACCAGTGAAAACGACCCTGTGAAACGTTGGATTTCTAACATGAAAAAACAAGCAACTACAATGAATAATGCTCTCGGCAGATTTCAATATAATAGACAAATTAGGAAGAAAGCTTCAATACCAATATTTTCTTACAACAACATCGGACAAGAAACAAGAAATTAGTAATTAGCTCATCTTCTTTATCTTTGCTACCTTTCCTCCACTAACGAAAACGTCTCTGCGAAACGTCGCCTCAAACATTTGATAAAGAAAGAAGAACTTAGGACTATTGTGCAACTATTATTATCTGAATTCAGTCTCTGTAAAAAGTCATCTCAAACAAGAACTTGGTAACTTCGTAACCTTCTAGTTTCCTGCCTTCAACACCTTTCCTTCCTCATTGAAAACGCCTTGGCGAAACGTTACCTCTTCCATAAGAAGATTCTTCTAACATATTATTCATCAGTAATCAAGAAGAAGAAGAAGAAAATGCTAATCAGTATGTCACAAACCTTTACTATAACTAAAATAGAGCATAGCAACGAACTTATACATAGTTCGCAGTTTAGTAAACAAAGAAACAAACATAACTTGGTACACGGTGTAAGATAAGTAGGTGAGGAAGCGAAGCGTCCAAATGTGTTCTATGCACTATGTTTCGCTGGTTTACCACTAGGATCGCTGCGAACTGAAGGCCTAAATAGGGTAACCTAAAATACATAAATACTGGTTATTGTATCAGTCACCATTTCTACAGTACAAGTAAACAAACTAATTGCAAAAGGGGTTCTAGACTCAATTGTACTTCTATGCTATAGTGCGATGTATACATCACAAATTTCGAGTATACCTTATTTACAATAAAATTTCGTTTTTTAAAGTAGTGAATAGTTTATTTATGTATCTTTCTATTCACTTTAGAAGACAATTTATCATTTTAGATCCATGAAAGATGTATTAGTATGTTTTTCTTATTGACAAGAACTTTAATGCATTCCCATTCCACGTACAAAGCTTCCTGTTAAAATTTTAACATGCATTAATAGAACACCGTTTATTGCCTTGAATTTTTTAGTGTTTTATTTTTAGTTTTCTAGTAGAAGAGAAAGAGTTATATTTAATTTAATTCAGTTAAAAATTATGGCTGTACACTCAATGACATGTCATCTATACATAAAATATTGTCTTGCACTTGGGAAATGATAATATAGAATCAATGGAAAATGTTACATAATTCCAGGCTTTTCTTTAGTATACGTCGGACGTTCTATTTATAAGCACAAACAGAGCAGTCACAGGTGGTGTCAGGTTAAATGTGATGTGCACCGTGTATTATAAAATAATAATCTGAGTTTTTCTAACCCGTCTTGGTTACACTATCGCTCACTCGACATACTGTCCATGTCTTTTGTAGCAACATATTAGTGGTAATATGTAAATAAACATGTCACCATGATGTAGCATTACCATGATTCCGATTGATGGGCTTGTGAATTATTTCGTTCGGAGAAATCATGATCAACGTAAGCTAAAGTAATACCTAATTCTAAATTGCAAAAACTAAAAAGATTGCTACTCTTTAAAAACTCCTTTTGGATCTTCCAAAAGATTGAAGTCTATGTTAGGTTAAGTTACCTAACTTCTATTCCTTACAGTCATCTTTAACTGGGATTAACGTCTTTAGTACTTCGCTGGTCCGAAATAATGTAGACCTACTAAGCATTGCGATTTCTCGTTCGGGGCATAGCCTGCATAACGGGTCATTCTTTATATATCATTATTATTTCGTTAAATATGCACTCGAGTTGCAGGGCAGCATGCGGAGAAATTCTATTATGATTTATGAATAACATGTTTGCTACAAAAATCACAAACATAATGACGAAAAAACGAAGACGGTTTAGGTAAAGTTTGATGAGATACTTTTCTTCATTCTACGCGATGCACCTGACGTTTAACACTGACTACATGTGCTCACCCCAACCTGGAAGCAGGCAAATAGTCTAAAATGCGTTTCGCTCTTTCACTCTAATTTCACACTTGCATGCCTCGAAACTTTCTTATATTTTGTGGACCACAAAATAAAATGTACCTGAGAATTATTTGTGTAGTGTATCCTTCCGCTAACAAGTGAGTCGAGAATTAAAGCATACAATCGAATAAATCTGTATGGCACATTGCGGAATGTGCTGAGTTACCAGTTGAATCATTCTGTACGGAAAATTACCGACATATACTGAAAGGTTCGTTTCGCCATTGGTTAACAGATGGATGACACTAGTATGCATGGGTGGATTTTTGGAGGGCATTACTCCGTCATTTCAGGATGACTTTAAATGTGTCATTCTAAACGTTAGCTTTTAAAGTGATTGAACCCCTCCCAAGTCTCCATCGTGCCGCCAAGGGTCTCTCCCCTAAATCCGCCCATGCTAGTATGCTGGCAAACTGGTCTCTTAGCGGAACAACGCTGTATGTGCAAAGAAGAAAACGGACGGCAGCGAAGTCAAGTTATCTGCTGCATTGTGCCATACAGCGTTATTCGGCGGAAAGCTACAATTTTAGTTTACCATCACCTTAAACCGAAATATTACTATTTATTTAACAATATCCAGATACAGGGCAATCTCAGATATTTTACAATGGATATATTTGATAACAAATAACATGGAAAAAAGATTTTGGAAAGAATTGGCCCAGGCTTTATTCAGGTACAATTTTAGTATTTGCCTGGAATGATCGAGGGAATGCTCAGTCAGGATAGCCTGTATCGGAAATTAGATTCGGGTCTTCCCAATTCCAAGGCGAGCACTCTACAGATTGCTTTACGTCTAGTTTACATTATGCATACTGTGATTGCCTCTCATTGTCATTTCTTGTTAATTTTGTATTTATTCTTAAATTTTCATTATTGCAATCATATTTCTATAATTAACTTTTATTTTGAAAACATATTTTATTCTGTTGTACATTCTCAAGAATAATAAAGATGGCGGGCAGAGACTTTCAACACGAACTCCTTTTAACATGGTAATATATGGCAAAACACACACACTTACGCAAATTATGACGTAGACCCATCGTTCTACTTTCCTTTAAGCGGCAATTTTTGCATTTAATAAGACATCATACGATCATTACGTGAAAGCACTAAAACGCACAAACAAGAGAGCAATGAACTATATTAACCTTAATTATTTCGTCACCTCAAGACCGTATATAAAGGACCCCGACAGGCCAATCGATCTGCTATTTCACGCTGTCACTCTGTACCACAGCTCTACAGCCAAAGAAGCCATAGAAGGAAGTCTTGAAACATAGAAGGAAGTCCTGAAACATTATAAGTTTCATCCAAAAAGAAGCAGTCAATTTTAATACAAGTTTTAGAAGCCATTTTCAAGAACACAACTTTCAACTTTATTTTCAAGGATTTCTTAAACATTGGTGCTTAAATAGTTTCATTGCCTGAACGATTTGCGTGCTCTGCTGAATATTTTAGAATTGAATATAGTTTTTCGGTGTGTGCTGTATCTTATTTGTTCATTAATCTTCGAGTTGAGATTCTGCGCCTTTTTAGGGAAAATGTAAAATCTTGTTATCCATTTTATTCCTAAAGCTAGAATATACTATATCCCAGAAGTTACCATTATATTAGAGCTAATTTCCACTTAACTTACGTTGAACGTCCCTCTCGTATTGGCGAATGCTCAAATCTTTATCTGAGTTACGCTCGAGTAGACTTCTTTTCAGCCCCCAAATAACAAAACCTAAAGTCTACATAAATTATGCCCCATTAATAGAGAAATAATTTCTCTCTAATTAAACACAATTGTAAGTCGAAGCCAGACGTTCACATGGTGAATAGCGCCTTCACATGGTAGTTTAAGAACGCCGTGTCCGATCTAATTCGAATCGAGTAGATCCCTTCAGGATGTGTTGTCATCTTCCAGGCGAGAATATTCACCCAGACAACGTAGAACCGATTGATATCCAAACTCAGTATTTCAATTACCCCTTGTTTGTTCTCCAGACAACGCAGTGTGTAGCTAATATTCAACAATATATTGCACATAATATCGCGCAAACAAAAGCGGTTAACCAAATTCTGACACCCACCACTTTGACAAACTTTTGCGTCATATATTTTCAGCGATTGATTTGCAAAATGAACATCAACGAGTAATTGTACCACAAACATTCATAAATAAGGCAATTACCGCACTCTTGGAAGCACAATATTTCTTTGGTGATTCTTTTACGTTGCATATTACAACCACTACATACAACACAATCGAGTTTTTTGTCACGAGTGATGACAAATCAACGATTTTACATGCGAAACTACCAAGTACAAATAACACAGCAGATATCATTTATATTCGACAAACTTTAGCATAAAATATTCACACAATGCAAACGTGGATATTACCGTTATGCCAGTTGTATGCTGCAAAAATCATACAGTCAATTCGTCTTTATGCTCCTAAATATTCGCGTTTGATTGCACTTGCACCGGGACACAATAAATACTCTTCGCAAAATACTACTTATTTGTGCAAAGAACTTTTCTGAAAAACAGAAATTTGTGCAATTTTGTAAGCGATTGACAAATAAGATTTTATCTTTAACCTTGCTAATTAAATTTAAAGCAGGTAATGCATTTTCTTTTCGAATGGAATATGCGGACAACAATAAAATCAGATTTACGATAAAGGACATGTAATATGAACGAAGAACTCTGCACTAGTTACGTTCATGCCGGTTAACACACGACGACGCGAATACCGCCACATCAATTCTAGCTACTCGGAAGAAACGAGACATTCTGATCATACATCTGATTCAGACGAAAGTACAAATATGGCGACTCCAAACGTTATTGTATATAACAACAGTTTCCCTTTGCCTCGATTCAGCTCAAAAACAGGCTCAATCGACTCTTTCTTTAAATTATTTGAAGATGTAGCAAAACAAAATAATTGGTCACACGAGAAATGCAAAGAACTGTTACCTACTACATTTCTTTCAAAAGACAGGGACCGAATACAGGTCTGCATAGACAAATTTCACTTACATAATTTGCCTTACGCTGAGTTTAAAAAGAAAATATTGCAAATTTTCAGAAAGCCAAGTGCTTAAAATTGATATCTGAATCAAATTACGCGAACGTATACAGCGCAAACGTGAGAATGTAACGAATTATGTTATCGATATTCAAGCATTGATAGCAAAATTCAATTACGACATTGAAGAAAACGCAACAGTAAGTCTTATAATAAATGGCTTACGACCCTATTATTTAGAACGAATAGGGAATACGTCGTTTTAAACAGTAAATGAGCTACTTACTTAATTACAAGCTATATAAATGACACGATATACAGTGTGTAATCGTCAACGTAAAACTCGCGCAGAAGATAGGCATAAAAAGAAAAATCATAAACGTTCTTATTCTGCAGACTCATTACCATAATCAGCATCCAGTTATGACTCTCATTCAGAAATTTCTGATAAAGAGGATGAAACATGGATAAAAGTTTCACCAAATGTTATCCATAAATCGAAAAATGAACCGCAAACAACGGAAGATGTTGAAGCTTTACAAGCTCAAATGAAGAAATTGTCATTACAACTACGACAATACCCGCAACAGTCTAAATCTAAAATGCAACCGCGCTCAAAACAACAACAACAACAACCACAACAACAACAACAATTCAAAAAACAACAACGTCAAAATTATAGCAGAAATCAACAAGGTAATTATAAAGGAAAGAATTTTGATCCGAATTTTCGCTACAACAATAGCAATTATAACAATAATTTTCGTCAACAAAATAGATATCCGCGAAATAGTTTCCAGGAAAATGGAAATTATAGACCAAATTTTCAACAACAACGATATCAGCAACAACCATCATATAATCAAAATCGTTCTTTTTCAAATCCGTACAACCAAAATTATAATAATCAGTATTATTATAATAGGCAAAATCAAGGATATAGACGAGCTCCGCGATTTCGGCAACCATACAATCAACAACAAAAACGTCCATATCCGCCGCAATGGCAAAACCAACCGCGCCAACAACAAAATACACAATATCAATCAGGTCCGCCACAAATACGCAATCAGGTTTATACAACAACATATCAAAATCCAAATCTAGTTAGTTATCCAATAAATTACCAGCAACCTTTAAACGGGGAAATACTGCAGTAAGATATGAGGCCACTGCAGGACGTCGGAAACCTAAAGTCCTCAAAATCCCGATTACAATCAAGGACGATTTAGCATTTTTACCAATCAGCATAGACAAATGGAAACGCGATTCACTTTTGGATACCGCAAGTCAGGCATGTATAATTGGTTCTACATTGGTAACTAAATATATGCAGCTAAGATATGAGTATGTGTAAATAGATGATGTTTCACAAGAAACAATAACGGTAAATAAAATTGCAATAGTTAAGTTTAAAATTGGTAATGCACGGTTTTCGCAAGAATTTCTCGTTTTAGATAATTTTCCACAAAAACTTTTATTAGGCAGTAATTGTTTAATTCAACATCAGGCAACAATTAGTTACGAACAAAAACATTGACTTTAACACATTTTGGCAGAAATCCGAACTTACAACGAAAAAATCGAAATTTAACATATGTTTTAGAAACTAAATTAACATCGCAAATAGAAGCAAATTTGAGGATGAAGTATGTTACTTCTAGACGCATTTTTCTTCCAAAACGTTCAGAAATTATCATCCCATTAAAATTAATAGAGTCATGTATGGGACAAGAGTCCGTATTAGAACCAAATTTGACTATACAACAAAAATATGGAATATTGATTCCTAGAGCTATTCTTTCACCTTCTGCATTAGTTAGAGTTATTAATCCATCAGAACGGAAAATTATACTTCCCAGACATTTAGAAATTGGACATGCTCAACAACTCTATGTTCACCGGTTCTTACTTGTAATGTTGCATCACGAAGTGATACATTGAACAAGGAAGAAAATGATGTAGAAATAGATAGATCCAAATTTGATCCATCATGCATTTCTATAGGTTCAGATTGTAGTGTGGAAATAGAAGTCCAAATTCTTCAATTATGCTATACCTACGCTAATGTATTTTGTTGGGACGACCAAACTATCGGACGTGTACGAGGTTATCAATTTACAATTGAGTTAGACACAAAATTACCGTTTCTCCGTCGACAATATCCCATCCCCTATGCTCTTAAAGACAAAATCAGGCGAGAAATTAATACCCTTCTCGAGCAAAAGATTATAGAACCATGCCAATCACCTTTCAATAGTCAAACGCTATTTATACAGAAACCAGTAAGGCTAGTTTTAGATATGAGAGATATTAATCATCATGCTAAATTCATGACTACTTCACTTCTATCTTTACATCATGTACTTTCCACAATATCAATAAAATATTGGTATAATAAATTAAATGTAAAATCAGCATTCTGGAATATTGAAATTACGGAAGAAATCCGTGATTGCACCGCATTTTGTCTTCCAGAATTCGGAACTTACAGATTTTGCGTATTACCTCAAGGTTTGACCTCCGCGCCTACCATATATACATCAATTATGAATCTGGCCATGTCGAACGTAGCGCCAATGCATATAACAACTTACCTCGACCATATATTGCTCTATGGAAGTGATGAAAAAGAAATGCCAATGTTACTCGAAACCTTATTCAAGCGAATGCAGAATATTGGTCTTCGATTTTCTTTAGAAAAATCAACCTTTATGCAACATCAAATTCTGTCCCTGGGACACAGGATTTCTTTGTCAGGCTGTTCTATGTCTGAACGCATGGTAGAAGAGATACAAAATTATAAAACACCTAACGAACTACGAAGTTTTCTCTCCTTATGTTCATTCTTAAGGAAATTTTGCCACAATTTTGCAACTTACGCGCAACCCCTCCACCAATTACTTCGAAAAAATCAGAAGTATATTTGGACAGCGTTGCACGAAAAAGCATTTCAGATCCTCAAAGAAAAATTATTAGAAGCTCCAACTCTTCGACCCTATGACCCCAAGAAATTACTACGAATTTATACAGATGGTAGCACAGTCGCGATATCGAATGTTTTACAACAATGTAACAACAATGACGACCCCAAAATAGATTCTAATTGATGGTCCATTGCTTACTTCAGCAGATTATTAACAGATGCTGAACGACGACTTTCAATATACCAAATTGAACTTTTGAGTATAATTGCAAGTTTTTGTAACTTCTATTACTACTTACTAGGCAGACATTTTTTTCTTTTCACCGATAATCGTAGTTTGACATTTTTTCAAACACGAAAACGACTACCGTCAAAACTAGTACGATGGCAGATAGAACTATCATCATATGATTACACGCCAATTTTCACTCCTTCAGGACGTTATATAGCTGATGGCTTGAGTAGATATACAGAAGTTTTACCCAAACCAACAGACTTTCAGTTTAAAGATCTACAATATTTTGCAACAACAACAGTAAATCAAGTAGAAAACTTGGCAAACATCAGTAATCTTCAACGTAGTGATACATATTTTGGTGACATTTATAAACATCGTTCAGGTGAAGAAATAGGCGATGAAATTACGCAAAAACAGGCGAAATACTATGTACATCAAGAAGCTAAGCTCTTCAGGAAGCATCGAATGCCCAATGGAGGCAAGCTTTTGATTTGTATCCCACATGTTTTAAGAGACAAAATGTTAGTTCTCTTGCATGCTTAACCTACAGCCGGGCATCATTCTTTTTCACGCACATGTGCATTAGCTTTATCATGCATTTATATGCCTCGTCTGAAAGCATTCATAAAATCATCGCGCGATACCTGTTTAATCTGCCAGACAACTAGGAAATCCCGGGAATATTTAATACCAGTACCCAAACATATAAACAGTGTCCAGCACTGTCAGTCAGTTTCTTAGACGAAATTGGTAAATTAACAAATACACCACGAGGAAATAGATTCATCATCTTGCTAACAGACTTGTGTACTAGATACCCAATAGGAAAAGCAATACCATCTCTTGGCACTGAAGCCGTTATAGATTTTATTTATAACAACTTCATACTTTTTTACGGTGTGCGTAAGAAACTTTATCTTGATATGGCATCATATCATACCAGCAAGAAATTCTAAGAATTTGCAAGTTCCGTGAGTATACAAGTATGTTATGCACTTCCAAAATCTCGTAGAACGACAGGATTAATTGAGAGACAGGTCCAGTCATTAAAACTGAGCCTTCGTCATTTTGTTAAAGTAGACGGTACAAATTGGGACACAGTTTTGCAAACATGCATTTTTTCATTAAACTGCGCAATTCATTCTGTAAAAGATATATCGAGTTTTTACAAACTCTACGGAATGGAACCAAATTTGAGTTTTCAAAATTTTATGAATCTTCCATATGACAATATTAATAAGGACGATCGTATCAAATTATTAGAAACGATACGTAAAGAAGCATTTCAAAAGCTTCAGCAAGATTCTTGCGAACACGCAAAAGTTTACAACAAAAAGCTAAGATTTTAGAATTCAAACCAGGCGACGCAGTTTTACTGGAAAATCTAGCCGTAATTCCAGGCACTTCTAAAATATTTTCGTATCATTTTAATATCATTGCGAAAGTCATGACGCGAAATTCCGGAAATCGGTATACTGTAGAATTCTTATTTAATCATGGTACGCCAAAACAACTGGAAGTTGATGTAACTAGGTTACGCTTATTAAAAAAAATGATTAAGAAATATAATGGAAAGAGTTAAACCGAAGTTTAACAAAATTAAAAATATTGATCGTGTATAAATAACCCCAATCATACTTTTATGAATAATCCAAACATTGAAATATGTAGTTCACGACTGTGAGGAATAATGATGCTCGTTATCTAACGCACAGACATGTGATAAGCTGAATTCTGCTAAGACGTCGAGCTATATGTTTTAGGATGATGATTCATTGTACACTTGAGAACTAGAGAATATTACGAAGTGATAAAATCTCATTTTGCAATATGTAATGATTATTCGTACAACTATGATTTCCCTAACTACGAACAAAAAATCTCCACGTCAAAATTTTTCACATTTAGATTTTAGCTGAAGACTAAAAATGTTCATTACTAGTTTTAAGGAAGCAACTAAGTTGTTTACACTACTTTAGTATGTAAGGATCCTACCGACAAAGTCGTTAGAGATTATTTAATCATAAGATTTCCACATTACATTTTGAAAAAGCAAAAAAAAAAACATGATCACGAATTAATTTGTTATTTAAATACCTACTATGGATTTAAATAATGCATGCATGCAGACAAACAAGAAAAAGAAAAACGAAGCCCACTATGAACTAACATTTTATTAGAAAAATTCAAATAACCCCAATATTGGAAAGCAATAACTTTAGAAACTATTCCCCAAATATAATACTATTTATCCTGCACCGTGATCATATATAGGAAAATTCTATATCATATTATACAAATACGAAAAGGAAACGCGATACATTTATTTATCATTAAACATATCGATTTATGAAAGAAAGAAAGAAAAACCGCAGGAAAAACACTTTAACCCCACGAAAAAAGGGACAAAAATAAAGGAACTATTTTAAAATAAATCATGTACAAACTTTTCTTCTCTAATTTATAAGTTATAGTGTAGAAGATATTTCAATACTATTTCATTGAAATATACAATATAATAAATCTCACCCACCCAAACGTTACCCCTACCCCATCACAAAAATTACGACAAACAGACTTTGACTTCATTTTTAGATAACGTACGCTAAAATATACCTAGAAATTAAATTTCATTCAATTCGCATGATTTTAGACAAAATCCTAACTTTTCGAAAATTCAAACCGATTTTGACGATCTTCACGCAGTGACAAAATACGACTATTTTAAATAAATTGACAATTATAGATACGTAACGAAGAGACAAACCGAAATTATAATAGACAATTGACAAATAGAAAATCAAATCATTCTAAACACTTAGAACTTTCGAATAATTTGAATTCGAAATTATTTCGAACTATTCGACTATTTTTAAAACTTACCTTCAGTCTTCAATTCAAGGATATTTCCCAAATTTTGACATTCTAGACAATAAATTCTCAGACATTTCATTTCTCAACCAAAATTGACAACAGTGTAGAATTTGGAAAATTCATCACTTACCTAGAACGAGAAAAGAACAAAAATTTGGATTTAGAATAAATTCATTAAAATCATATCAATAGTTCATTTCAATAATAACAAACATTGGCACAATATAGAAAAAAGAATATAATACGCAATAGTCTAATTACCTTAAAATAAGATACACATAGGTCAACATTACTTCGACCTCATTCCGCTCTGCAGTAATGTAAAAATTGTATTCAACGTGGTCTTTTACAATATTCACAGTTAATAACATTCGAACGTAAAATTCGGTCAAACAAGCGTCAAACCGTGCGGGACTATCTTCCGTAGCTGCAGTAAAGCACATAGACTCCTTAATTTTTTCCCGCTCCTCATGCGACAAAACAAATTCGTAATACTCATTCCTCAATTCACCAAATATTTGATTCCGAATCCCGTGAAATAAATTATTTGTAGAAACGACCCGATCCCAATACAACCACATAGGCACCATACTTACAACTAAAATTTTAGATTTCAAAATACCTTTAATAAACCACCCTTTATTTTTAAACTGCTTACCTTTAGTTTTAATTAACCAATCAGAATATAACTTCCCGACTCCTATTTTAAATAACACGTATATTTACCGCGTTGGGAACCACGAAAGTTCACCATCTCACAGATAGACCCCTTACAATCCCGGAAAGCAAAATTGAAAGTTAAATCCCTTTATCATTTGAGGTGTATGACCTCAACTGACCGCTTATTTCACTGACGACAGGACGCTTAGACGACTATCACATTTACCCCCCCCCCCATCAACAACAACTTCCTCCATTTAAATTTTCTTACGACACAAGTTAACGTTTAATAATAATAATATTATTATTATTATTATTATTATTAATAATAATAATAATAGCAATAATAATAATGGATTCATCTCTTTCTCATAGATCACGTAATTTAATCAACAATATGAATTAATACAATATTTTGACCATTTTAATTATTCTTTTCAACTGTTTTGTGACAGGCAAACGCTACATTTTACTAATATTCATTCCAAGAATGAATTTTGTGTAATTATTCATTAAACTTCATAATTAATTATTATTTCCACCCATGTTCCTTGTATTTGAACTCTCTTTACGTCAAAACACCGACGCCATTTTAACACGATTAAAAGCCGATCAATGTTTTATCTACGATTGTATTACCTAATTAGGAATATTAATCAATTTCACTAAAATCCAACACTTTCATTTAATTAACTTCCCTTCAACATCTTTACAACAATATGTATGATACGCGAAAGACAGACGGACATACAGTAATTATGTACCGATATGTTTTCCGATCATATACTACTAAGAAAATTCTACTTTTATAACATCTAACATTTTATACTACGTAAGAACGTTCAGTTCACGACCGGAATGCCCATATAGTACCTATACCAAGAACGCTATGACCTTCAACCCATTCCAAATTTTGTAAATATGTATTATACCTTTTATGTATTCGATATTTATCCAATATTTTACTAGTTTTATTACAAGGCGAACGTATTAATATTTTACATTGCATTTGTACAAGGTGAAGACATTAGTGTTTCGGATTGCATTTTTACAAGGTGAACACATTAGTGTTTTCCATTACTTTATTTTAGTTCATGTACCCGTAGAATAGATAGTATAACCGCATTTAAATTTTATAGTCATTAAGAAAAATGTATATAGTAACCGTTGTTAAAACGACCCATACGCCATCAACCTACAAACCCTTATCATTGACAAGAAATACATTTCATTAAAAAGATGCATTTTCCCTTAAATTTATTTTATAAGATAGGTTAATTTTTTTATGAAATATATGTGTAATTATGTACAGAGCATTTATGGTTCAGTGCAATTTATTTAAGCATTTATTGTAATCCATGAAACTATACTTTTCTTTTTGTTCTATACTTTGTTTTTCATTTTAAGTTTAATTTAATTTATAGAGGAAATCCTATTTAATAGTATATTTTATTCATGACACCACTTGCTATTTTTAATTGTAATTTTTCTTTTCCTTTTATTATTTTCTTTCTTTTCTTCTACATTTTATTAAAAAAACAATTTAATATTAATTTACTTGACTTTTCTATTATTTTAATGAGATACTGCTTACTTCAAATAAAACCAAATGCCCCGAAAGAGAAAGAGAAAACATTTATGCTGAGCTATACGCCAAGCTTCATTTGAAAAACCATTGAAATTTCATCTAAACAAGTTAATTGTGCTGCAGAAGACTGAATTAATAACAATCGACATTTTACCTACAATTTGCCCGTGAAAGACGGAACCCCGAGAAAACCCAGTCAAATTCTCGTTTGGATATTTCAACGCAGAACTTCATAGTGGAACCAAGAACTTTTTTATAAGTTCGTTGCACCAACAACCAGCCACAGTACTCCACGGACGTTATCTTCCCCTTCCACCCAATTATTGGAACTTTTGGAACGGAACTTTTGATACATCCCGGATAGTGAATGCCAAAGACAATTCCAGGCATAAGGAACCCTAATTTGGAACAACCCCACACAGGACAACAATTTAGATCTTCAGTGCTCAACAATTATTGTGCATACATATTCAAATTAACTCCAGTTTACCTCCCTGTGGAACATTTTAGTGATCAAGTTTTTATCCCCACACTTCCAGATACAGTGAAAAACAAAAATAAAATTATATATTTCTAAAGCGATGCCCTCATAACAACTATAAACTCAGTGAATGTACTACAACTTTTGGAAACTGTTTTATTTCAGTGCTTACGACTATAAATAGTGTTTTGAACTCTTATCGGACAAGTTTGAACTTTGAACATATATTGATTGATTAATGTTTTACGTACTTTAGTGACTTCGATATTTTAGACATTGTGTATAGTGAAAATACTAAGTGACATTTTCCAAGACATATATAGACCAAATACAGTGACTTAGTGAAATTGTGACTAGTATATTGATTCTCATGATTTTGTGAACATTGTTCCTTATACTACGATAATTATAACTGAAAACTTTTACCTTTCTGTTACCAAACCCACTTTCACTTGACACTTTATACCACAAAAAAAGTGAATAGAGTTGTGAATTCACTTGGATCGCTATTATAAACTATAATCCGACGCACAATTCCTTCCGTGTGTTTCACAAGCGAACAATCTCACTGTCTTCCCGTGAATGTTTTCTTCTCACGCATCTCAAGCTCGAACTTTCTTAATCTCTAAATTTTGTTTAGCTCTGCAGAATTGTCAGCTTCCTTTTTGCATACCAGCATTTCATTGCTGTCTGAACGCTAATGTGTGAGGACATTTTTAACACAATCGTTACCATTGCAATCTAAAATACGATGATGGACAGCAAATGCAATGTATCATTGATTAACGTTTATATGTATATTTCTTTCTTTTACTTTCTTGTATGATATTTTATGGCTTCTACTTCAATAAAACTTCTAAACTTTACAAAAAAAAAAAGAAAAATTTAAATATGTTTTATGTATATATATAGTTTCACATTACTAATATCAATGTTAATTTTACTCACTTCTCATGTATATATTATTCAACCTTCAAATATTATACTGGGTGTTCATAAAATAAATGTTATACAAGGTGTACCCTAATTATTGAGACGCGTTTTTTAATAAATTTTATCGATACCACTATGGTATCCGAGTAAAATTTATTTTTTAAAGAGCGGCAAATGTGATCGCCTCTCATTGTCATTTCTTGTTAATTTTGTATTTATTCTTAAATTTTCATTATTGCAATCATATTTCTATAATTAACTTTTATTTTGAAAACATATTTTATTCTGTTGTACATTCTCAAGAATAATAAGGATGGCGGGCAGAGACTGTCAACACGAACTCCTTTTAACATGGTAATATATGGCAAAACACACACACCTACGTAAATTATGACGTAGACCCATCGTTCTACTTTCCTTTAAGCGGCAATTTTTGCATTTAATAAGACATCATACGATCATTACGTGAGAGCACTAAAACGCACAAACAAGAGAGCAATGAACTATATTAACCTTAATTATTTCGTCACCTCAAGACCGTATATAAAGGACCCCGACAGGCCAATCGATCTGCTATTTCACGCTGTCACTCTGTACCACAGCTCTACAGCCAAAGAAGCCATAGAAGGAAGTCTTGAAACATAGAAGGAAGTCCTGAAACATTATAAGTTTCATCCAAAAAGAAGCAGTCAATTTTAATACAAGTTTTAGAAGCCATTTTCAAGAACACAACTTTCAACTTTATTTTCAAGGATTTCTTAAACATTGGTGCTTAAATAGTTTCATTGCCTGAACGATTTGCGTGCTCTGCTGAATATTTTAGAATTGAATATAGTTTTTCGGTGTGTGCTGTATCTTATTTGTTCATTAATCTTCGAGTTGAGATTCTGCGCCTTTTTAGGGAAAATGTAAAATCTTGTTATCCATTTTATTCCTAAAGCTAGAATATACTATATCCCAGAAGTTACCATTATATTAGAGCTAATTTCCACTTAACTTACGTTGAACGTCCCTCTCGTATTGGCGAATGCTCAAACCTTTGTCTGAGTTACGCTCGAGTAGACTTCTTTTCAGCCCCCAAATAACAAAACCTAAAGTCTACATAAATTATGCCCCCACTAATAGAGAAATAATTTCTCTCTAATTAAACACAATTGTAAGACAAAGCCAGACGTTCACAATACTCTGTTGAAGATAAAATAACTTCTCAGGTTAATGATTAAATTCACGTCGAGAATTTTAATTATATTACCATAAGGTGACCTCTGTTTTCATGAAGACAAATATTTTACACAATAATCTCGTGGTGAATTTGAATGATTTATATACTTCCAAGATGTGTCATAGTAAAATAAATAAATAAAGATTGTTGAAATTACGCAATGAATAGACTTTGGGTTCTCCACTGTATAACATGATTTTACCTAATCTAACCTTACACTAACATAACCAAGTATTAAGAAAACAATAAAGGAAAGTGGGCTAATACAATAAAGAATTGTATAGTGGACAATAAAGGGGTTCTCTTCGGTATTAGACAGTAAACTAGAACTAACCTTATATCTGCTAATAAATCACCTATCACTATAGCTTATTGCATCAATGAGCCGACACATTAAGCTGAGAGATCCGATTCAAAAAATGAAAACCTGACAGAAGCTATATATAAAAGTTATTATTATGCTTTTGGGTATCCTTAGAAGTATTCTAATGAATCAGTAAAACACCTGTTATCAGTTCTGAATGCATCGGGAAAGTTTCTAATGTGCAGCCTAATTGGGATGATCACTATTATACGGGACATATCTAAAGTGGGACAAACTTTACAGACGAACAAATTACACCAAAACAATAAAAAAGAGGCCGATTCCGATTCCTTTTCGAGATACAAGATGATACAACTCATACAAGGTTCTCAATTTGGAGCCCAAATTCTACAACTGTCAATGGTAAATATGATGAATATTTTCCCATAAATCAGAAACGATGCATTAAAATAAAATTTAGTTTAAGGTAATTTGTAGCAATTCGGTGAATAGAAGATTTGAAAATATCTCATTGGGTTCAGGCGCCAATTTGGTATATTGTTAAATTCTTTCAATTGCCATTGCGTTAGTTTATTGGATATATGGTATCCTCTGATGATGGTAAATAATATGTGAAGCACCGAACGTGTTGTTACAAACTGTAAATTAATATAATCTGAGGTAAGCGTTGATAAAGGACATGCGGAATATTTCACCTCGTATTCTAGGGAACATAATTTTTCTATTCCTGAGTGGTGTCCGTTACCCACCAACTTATCTTACACTGTGCCTTAGAATTACTCTAATATAACGGTAATTCACATATATTGTTGATTCTGAATGGATCGGGAAAGTTGTAATTCAAAAGTGCAAACTAATTGGGATGATCACTATTTTGTATATCAGTAGCGGCGTAAGGCAATCTGGGACCAACCCGGGGCAAGTGAACATGGTGAATGCCCGTTAAGGAACACAATCAAAAGCTCACACTGCTAATTTTGGCCGGAATATCTTATTTTTTATTATTCCGAACTCCACGGAAAAACTGGTGGCTGCACGGGGGCTTACGTGCCATGACAGATATCTTCCATGAGAATGGTTATTCAGATTGCGGAGGGTCATGATTATGAGTAATTAGTCAAGCACAGAAGTAAGAGTCCTGAGACGGCAAGGCTATTACGACACCGACTACTATCGACGTGCTCCAATGATTAATTTTATCAAGCGATTATTTGAATTTGAATTTTATTTATGGCCCTTAGGCATCTGAGGCTCAGGGAGAGGAAAGGATACGGGAAGGTGTCGGCCAGGGTCTATTTTAAAGATGCCATCCTGGCATTTGCCTGGCATGACTGAGGTAAAAAGCCTGGAAAAAATTCAGTCAGGGTGGTCGGCCGTTGGGATCGAACCCAGGACCTCCCGAATTCAGCGCGGCCACTGGGGAGGTGGATCCTCGGGCGGAGGAACCGTTGCTCCTCCCCCCGCTTATGTCGCCACTGATACATATAATCTTAAAAAGATTTTAAGGTATTCTATCTAACCTTAAAGGTGCATTCTATCACCAGTTAAACGATCTGGTAGAGATACTGTCTAAAGTTCAACTATGGCGCATTGTATGATAAAATAGATCTGATTAATTCATTTAAATAAGAATTGAAGCTTTCCTGGCGGCGAATATTATAGAGATGTTCTCGGGAAATCAGCCAGGTGAAGGCCGACGATGGAGCCAACGTTTCAAGAACAGACATTGTTCTCATCTTTAGGGTAAGTGTACTGAGACCAATTCATGCGTATTGTATATGATAAATGATGTTCATGATACAGTACACATGAACTGGTCTCAGTACACTTGCCCTGAAGATGAGAACAATGTCTGTTCTTGAAACGTCGGCTGTACCGTCGGCCTTCACCTGGTTGATATCCTGAGAATATATTTATAATAATTCATTTAAGTTTACCTCAGTGCTCAAAGTCTATGTGTTGGAGGGGGGACGAGGGGGCACGCCTTGTCCTTACCCCTTTCATTTTGGATTTGGCGTACCTCTGCCTTTTTATCAGTGAGAGCTCATTGCCTTTACTTTCAATAGGCAATCGCCACTACTCGGTGCAAGCTTAGCCTCGTACTTTTCTAGCTCGCTTCTCCAAGCGTTCCCTTACATTTTCTAACGCACTTCGAACACTGATTTACCTAACCGAAGAATACCTAACTTAACTCTCACTATTTTAATGAACAGGGAGAGTATCCAAAGTGCAGCCAAATAGTCAGAAAAATCTCCCTCCCAGCCATGCTCTATTGTAATCCCGTTATGGTCCTTATCTTAATTTCATTATGTCAATTCATTTTTTTTCTTCATTTTTGAATTGCTATTTGGTATCTACCCCACATAGCACAAGTACATCCTATGGACATCATTGGATGCAGTCATATCATTCATTGTGGGTCCACAGGAGGAGTACGTCCAATGGAGAAGGGAAGGGACGTCCTTTGGACTTCCAAAGTAGACTTGACGGTTATGTCCAGTGGATGTCTATATAAGGTACGATTATAGACAAGTACGGATTTTAACGGATGGGCTGTAACATGTGCACGTACGTCCAGTGGACGTCTCATTTTATGTCCATAGGACGTCCAGTGGAAACATAAGAGCAAAATTTTGCTGGGTCCACATTGGGTCTTCTTTTTAGAACATTACTGACAATTTTTGCAAAAGGGTTATCCCATAAGTAATGTACCGGTATGTGCGATGACCGCTGCAATGACACCACCTGACGAGCGAATAGTGAACTAGAAGGCACTTGCCATAGCTGAGTCATATAGGGCACTTCATTGTGCAACTCTGTGTAGAAGGAGAACGGTTTACTCCACGTGTTGGAATTGGCTTGTGTTTGGTAATGGTAGTATCGGAGGACCACATACGGCCTGTCATGCTGTATGAATTTCACCAGGTACATCCAGCCAGCGCAGCTGCACTAAACAAAAATGCCGTATATTGTCAGGGTGCTGTGGATGTGAGAAAGTGTCAAGGTGGTTCCAGAGGTTTCGCTCTGGGGACACCGGCCTCACCAATAAGCCACGGGAATTGACTCTGATGAAGCTAGACAACGATGCATTGCGAGCAGCGGTGGAGGTAAATCCAGTGCAAACTGTTGAGGAACTTGCCAGTAAACTCCATGTCACCCATTCGACCATCCATCGTCATCTGCAGAAATTCGGAAAATGGGTACTGCTTGCATTAACGCCTCAACAGAAGCAGCAGCGAGTTCATATCAGCAGCTCCCTACTCACCCATCACAGACGTGAGCCATTTCTGGACAGAAAGGTGACAGGGAATGCAAAATGGGTCCTCTACCATAACATTACACGCAAACGGTAATGGATACCTAAGAAGAGGCCGCAGGAGTTGTGGAAAAACCGGATCTACAACCCTGTAAAAGGATGTTGAGTGTTTGGTGGGATATCCGTAGAATAATTCATTTTGAGCTCTTGCCAGGTAACCAGACGATCAATGTCTACTTTCAGCTTAAACTTCTACGGACTGCATTGTTGGAGAAACGTCCTGCTCTAGTTAATCGCAAGAGTTTGATCAAATACGGTGATAGCGCGCACCTACTGCCCTACTCACGGCATGAAGGATCTGTGCTTAGATCGAAAAATGTGGCTGGGAGAAACTCCCCGACTCGGCGTTTTCACCAGATCTTGCACCAACAGACTACTGTTTTTCGCAGCCTGCAAAACCATCCTCATGAGGAAAATTCGGCGGGCCTCTGGTGGACCGTCACCATAGTTGGTGGGCCACTGGCGGTCCGACGAGTTTTTCTCATGGGCCACCTTTTAGGGAAAACATTTTAAAATGAGAATGGCGCGCGACGAACAATGACCTAGTTCTTTGTCTCCAAAACCGGTGACTTCTTTAGTGGGAGGTTTCGGCAACTAGTTGGCACGTTACCGCTGTTTTGTGACCACAATATTTTCAGATTTTCATCCATTGGAAACTTATTCACTGTGTATGTTTGCGTACAGTGAGATACAGAACATTGCTGGTATATATATATAATTTATTTTATATATATATATATATATATAGTTTTAAGAAAATAAATCAACAGAATTTATCAATTTATTTAGCTGATTTAAAATTAATTTGTTTTCCCGTTCGAACGTTCAAAGTACGGTAGACTCGATATTTTGATCTGAATGACGTAAGTACAAAGACTAAATTAAATTTATATAGACTCAGTACTCACTACTCGATTTTCTTTCCATTCTACCCATGTTTACGGTAGACCGTCTATAGGATACCCAGCATATACTAGGTTACTCTAGCAGGCCCGGATTTGGGCCTGCCATCTAGCGATACCAGTTGGAACTACGTGAATTAAGGGAACATAATATTTCTATTGTTGAATGCTGTTGCTTCCTCACCTACTTATCTTACACCGTGCTTGGTATTAAAATGCTTTGTGTAAATGATCTTCCGAGATATTATACTATTGGTAATTATCGCAACGTAGCTCTCATGGCTCTCATTGGAAGGTTTGGTGAGCGACAGCTATGTAATGCAAAGGCCAGGTACGGTACTGAGGAGGGCGAGAGAACTTAGGGAAAGATTTGATTAGAACTTAGTTCAAAAGTTAAGTATCAGAAGTAACGAATCTTGTGAAACTTGTAAATCTTGTACCCAGTGCCATACCAAATCACAATGAAGTTAACCACTATTGATTGAAACCTACGAAGCTGTCTAAGCAAGAGATGGTTCAGATACGGTATTCCTTGTGTTTAGGATAACCACTTAACCGTCTTTCATTTTTTAGCCAAAGTGAATATATATATATATATATAAAACAATAATAATAATAAATCACAACCATATTCAATCCGAAGGGAGGAGTTGGTCTACTGCTCCCACGCTGACCAGACGGGTTGGGAGAGGAGAGCTGAAGCTCTCACTGTGATCGCCACTGTCTTTTATTCACAGCAGCTTCCCAATTGTCCTCACGATGAAGGTCAACACCGACATGTTTGTGCCCCCAACGGGAATCGAACCCGGGACTGCTCGCACTGCAGTCGAGCGCGCTACCGACTAGGCTACGCAGGAGCTCAAAAATATATAATAATAATAATAATAATACACAGCCATATTCAATCCACTATTGGATGAGGCCTCTCCCGGAGGGAGGAGGTGGTCTACTGCTCCCACGCTGATCAGACGTGTTGGGAGAGGCGAGCTGAAGCTCTCAACTATGATCGCTACCTCTTTATTCAGGTAGCTCCGCAATTGGCCTCACGACGCTGGGTGGACGCCGCACAGGCAACACCATCTGGAGTGCTGAAACGGCCACCCATCCAAACAC
>JAGDQP010005952.1:0-29466 GCA_022664845.1 Lepisma saccharinum | reverse complement strand
TCTTGCCATACTACAAGAACCTAATAATGTCAACAGAGATACATGATTTCAACTTAGTCAGACTTGGACAACAGTCATAAAGAAAGCATACATGAAAACGACCAATCAGCGTCAAGTTATAGGCCAACCAATCAGAGACATGGATTCTTAAGCTCCTCCCCCTATCGTTACTATATACAGTACACCTGAACTGGTCTCAGTACATTTGCCCTGAAGATGAGAACAATGTCTGTTCTTGAAACGTCGGCTCTATCGTCGGACTTCACCAGGCTGATATCGCGAGAACATCTCTATAATATTCGCAGTCAGGAAAGCTTCAATTCCTAGATTAAGATGTATTAAGATGTTTCAATATTTGCTGCTTTCAAACAATTCAAGACTCTAGAACACTTCGAGTGTCTCAAGCACTTCGAGAGTCTCAAACACTCAGTCTCGAAGATTCGATAATTCGATAAAATTAAAGTTCTTTATCGAATAAACGGTTTTGAAATCTTATCGAATTGTTATCAATTACTCCATTTATAGGGATATCCCTACTTCAGTCACTTCAAAATATAAGAACTTAATAATTATTCCATTTTCAAAGTCTGGTATTCGAAGCATTTTTCTATAGATTATTCTATTCGAGCTTCGAACATTTGAGTAAAATTTTTAGGAATATATTAATTGACAGCTAATAGAATATATTATTAAGAGGGTCACAAGCAAAGGGATCAAATTACGTTAAACAATTAAAGAATTTCGAGATCATCTTTCTACACGAAATATGTGCCACAAAAAATATTCATGTTTTGTTCACAAACAATAATATGCAATGTGTCGGCGTATGAAATATGAATATTCTATGTCACATATATTTCGTATTAAATATACGAGAAAAACTTATTTTTATTCATCAATGCTTCTTAACTAGAAATGTCGGAAGAGGCAGACAATTATGTACAGCTTGTTACGGCATATAGGAAAACGAAAACTTCGTTACTAGGAAGCTGTTGTTCATTGAAACATTAAGACCATACATTTAAATTCATCGTTAAATTCATAGGGAAACACTCCTCTCTTTTATGTGTGTTGAAAATAGTATTGACTTTATGTGCATGTTTCAAAATACAGCGTTGTTTGACATGTTACTTAAAACGTTTTCTTAAAGAACCAGCAGTAATCTATCTTATTAATTACATATACATCTGAATCGTCGTGACTCTTAGTCTTAATGTCTGTTTTTCTCTTTTGAGACATGAAATGCTTCAGGAACTATGTGTTAATAACATCTTTTCATGGTCTACATCACGTTACAAACAAGAATGCAACGTATTTTGAAAGGTACGTAAAATTCAACTTCCTTTCCTCACTCGCAATTAACCCTGTAAGTGATAATAAATGTATTCCAGGTATATTACAATATTAATTCACACAAATAGGTTTTCAATGGAATAGAACAGAAATAAACTTTCTGATGTCATACTGGCTCTTTCCACGTTTTTCAGATTCTGTTTTGAGCACTCTTTTAAAATGTTCCGTTAATTGAATTAAGCTTTACATCTATATTCCTCACCGTGATGAAGTGAGTCTGAAAGGTTAATATTTTAGTGTTTTATGTTAACTATATAGCGTAACTTTTAATTAAAAATTATACTTTTACGCTCCCACATCTTACAATTTGCTTTTGAAATCACTTATAAAATTCACATTTCTAACACATCATATAACACTTTGACTAACGCTGCAGTCAGTATTAATTGTACTGTTAATAGAATGATTTATTTGTTGTCATTTTCAAAGTTTGATACAAGATTCTAATATTCATGAGAGAACTGGAAAGACTGAAGATAAAATAACAATATCAGAAAAAAATAAAAACGATGGTTATGAATTCCAACTATATCAATTGTGTACACTAAAATAACTCGATGAACTTACAGTTACATGAAGTCAGGGTGATATATTTCTGAATATCCAATAATCCACTTCGCATACATAAACGATTCTCATGCATTTTATTTTCTATGTCCGTGTTAGTCACCTGGCGTAGAAGGTAATATTAAAACTACATAGGACAATCTGAATAGCAATTCAGTATCGTTACGACTGTATTATCACAAAACAAGCTAAAAATGTGGACACTAGAAAAACATACATATATGGCTGATAATACGTTAGATAATTCATACATGTCAGTATCGTGTATTATTTTATAAAGAACCATTAGCAAATCACTTTATTCGAAGTTGGTATGATAAATTCTAGCAAATAGGCAGCCTTTGTAAGGGTAAATCTTTTGGGAGGTCTTCGACTTCTGAGGTCGATGCGGAGTGAAATAGGGAATTTTTGTAGAGTAACAAAAGCTGCTCGTATTGAGCATTTGTTAGGTGACTTTAAGATAACCATTGTTGATTAAACGTGGACATCTACATTATAATATGTGTGAAGTTACAACTTAATACGACAATGTATGAATAAAATACAGCAAACTGAAATCGTTCATATCATTTTCCATATGTGCGAACCGAAAAGCCACAGTAATGTAGAAGCTCAAGAATAGTATATGGCGATTTCAACTAAGAGTTGCAATTACGAAGCCGTACTGCAAAGTGTATTTAGAGAACATTGCGTTAAGTTAAAAAGTACAACAGAAAACCTGAAAACTTTTGTCATTCATAGAAATATACCACAAGACTTCAGAAATAACGAGTAACTTATGTACAAGAAATCTTTGAACGTAGTTCCCAAGTACCTGGCTAGACGAAAAAAAAACAGTTGGAAGGCGTATTCTCGTAGTTGGACGGCTCTTTGACTGCTTAAGGAAATGGAACTATTTGCCCTAAGGTACCGGTTTCAAATCTCACCGAGATTAAGTGGTTTATAACTCGTTTTGCGCATAACAAAAATTTTCTTTTCTTACTACTTACGAATAAATGCTATGTTTGGCTTCTTTTCACTTTTTGAACATTCTATTGGGTCTTTTTCATGTCCAAAAGATGAAAAATTTATCTGAATAGTTTAAAATTCACCTAGAAAATATTATGTCTATATTCCCATAAAAATAAAGTACCATAGGTAGAGCGGAAATCTGTCATCTTTTCTCTGATGAAAATCCACTCTAAAAGAGAGGCCAAACCGCCGTAGCTCAGTGATATATTAGCGTTGACGTAGCATTCTGGACGTTGTGAGTTTGATGCCAGTTGCCGACCCTCTTGGCTGAGTTTATTCCAGTTATTTTTCCTGAGTCACACCAGGCAAATGCCGGGATCGTACCTTAAACATAAACTCTGGCCAATACCTTTTCCAATCCTTTCAACTCCCCTATTCCGGCCTGAGACTTAGATGTATAAAAGCCATAAATGAAAACTCGAATTCAATACACACATACACGTATGTGTGTGTGTATGGAATTTGTATATATATATAAACGATAAGTGCGAATCCATGCATCACGTAGACATTGGCAATGCATATTTCATAACGCTTTTGTAACTTTCTCTAACGATCTTTAATTCAACACACTTGTACCATTGTTCCTAGCATTCATACACACATGTTTGAAGTCTCGCACTTGAGAAAAATAAAATGTTTTATTTCAGTATAGAGACTACATCAGACTTATCATCCGTCAAGCTAAATCAGCTATATAAATAAATAGACAATAAGAACTGCCAAAAAATATAAGAAATCTATTAAAAGGTTTAGCCACATTCTCAAAATATCAAGACCAAGACAATCTCGTATTGAAAATGTTATATTGTCAAAACTGTATTTTTTTTAAGTTATTGATTATTTTTACCCAAAATTTAATCTAACACTTGGACGTCGATGGATACGGTTCAGAAACGCGACTCATAGTTCTTCGAGGCTTTAAGGTCGAATGTAGAACCACTTCTCATCGCTTGCGGCAATGCGTATCAAGACCCTCTCATATTTTAGCCGAAAAGGAAGGAAACACAAGTTGTACTCAGCTTATGTGGAACTTGGTGAAACTTAATAATTGGAGACATTTTTATTCAGACTGTCAAACCAGTTTGGCTTGGTCGCATTCCCTTCCGGAAAGCACTGATGGACGTCTAGACCGTTGTTGATTTTGGCAGCTTCTTTCTCCTCCCTCAATATTCGAAACCACCAACTACATATGCTATCCTCAACTGCATCTTCACCATACACTTGCAGCATGTTTCTGCAGACTACGGACGTATTACTGCATTTATCGAACTTAAAATGTGAACAGTGTATGATTTGCTTCTTTTAGTCTTCATTTCTCCGACACGGTTACACTGTGTCTGCCTCCTCATCTACACTCACTGCCCATGACTACGTCTGCTCTGTTTCGTCGATTAAGTGACTACTGATTCACACATTGTTAGTGCCATGTGTGATGTCAATTGTCCGTTTACCTGTGACGTAAAAAAACTAGTAGAAGTTTCTAACTTACCCAATATTCCTTATTTTTGACCATGCTAAACCAAGATTGAGAAAGATAAACTATATAGATTATACTATTAATATTTCTTATTATGTATGTTACATTCTTATGAAAGTCGATTTTCCAGACGCTCTGGAATCGTAAAATCCTTCTTATGTGTTAGAAAATAGCCAAACGAACCCTTCAATGGGAGTCAAAAACTTTCAAATTATTGTGGACAATGGTGTGTTTGGAAATGGAAAACTCAAATGTCTTGTGAAGGAAGCGGTGACGCAGCTAAATCTTGCGCACTATGGGGAACAAACTCTGTCACAGGCACTAGTGAACGAAAGTTGTGAACGTTTCGGGAAATGACAAGAGGCAGTGAAAAATACACAGCTTGTACATGTTTATCTGATTGCAGTTACCCCAGTGACTATGATGCGTATTGAGTAAGGCATTATTGACAACCGACGTGTAATTAATGACAACTATTGCTCCACATGGTTCCAGGTATTCAATGCCATTCGCAGCAAATAGGTGGGATGTTGCTTGGACATGCCATTGTGCTTTATAACCCTGCCTGCCCGTATTTTGCTTATTTGATTGCATCAAAACTCGCCAACTTCAACCGCGAGATGTTGGAAAGGACCCGTACAAACTAGTGACCCAATCACTTGCTTGAACTCCTCAAGGAGCATCTGGGAGAAAAGAAATTCCAGAGCAATTGAGCACTACAGAAAGGTGTCTTGAAGCTGTTACGACACATCATCCTTGTTAGGGGATTAACTGTACTTTCAAAACTATAGTAGTGTTGCATGAACGTTTGGTAACAATAGTTTGAAAAATTCATAGTTTGTGTTTTTGCTTCTTTCCATCCAGACTTTACAGTCAAGGTTAAACGACCTTCATATTAAGAGCATGAATAGATACAGTATTTCGTATTTTGTAACTCACAATCTGTTTACAGGTTATTCTGGGCAGTGAGCTTCGTAGGTTGCTTCATATTTAGCTCTTGTATAATTTTATCATCATGGAAAACATTTGAGAATGATCCGACCTACGTTTCTATGCACAGGACACACGGAAATGAGAGAATACCAGCTCCAGCAGTTGCATTGTGTAATGTTATTCCAGAGGACAAGTTAGAACAAAGGTTAGTACGGAAAGAAACAACAAACATTAAGTATAAATGGCTTAAATTCAACAAACATCCAACGAACTAATATTTTATGATAGTATTTACATTAAATAGAATATGAAACAAAAAATTTACAAAGAAAGTAACATATTCAATTTGGAATGTAATTTCGAGCAATCAAAGCAACATATTTAATGGAGATATCAGCTTGATTACTAGGCCTTAATGCCCTGTTTACTGAAGATTCGACTTCGTTTTTAAGCTTCTAGAAAAGACTGATAAAATGTAAGTCAGTTTTAGAAATGTATTAAAGTATCCATAAAATTAGAAACCTCATCTGTGAAATTTCCAATGTAAACATTTCGTAAACAAATTCTCAATCGATTTTACGGAATTTTATATTATATCACAGGACACAAACTATTTAAAATCCAGAAAACAAAGTCAAATGACATTGGTTGAGAAACAAATACAGTATTTATCTAGATTTCCATTGAACTACAGTCTACTTGTATAAGAACGAAACCTAAAACTGTATGTTTTGCCATTGTCAATTAACCACTTCAGACCCATTCTTGTATACATTGAAATAATATTCTTACATTTTAGGGAGTTAAGAGAAAACGTAATTTCATAATAATACTATGAAATCAGTTAAAACTTACTTTACTACAGGTTTAGAGCATGTCCATTTGTGACATATGTTACGGAAATTTTTAAACAGTTTCTTTTCTTTACAAAGCATGAATGGATGATGCTTTTTTCTCACTTAATGTGAGCTTTTAGGTTTCTTTAGAGGGTAGGTAGCAGAAATGACTCTTATAATTCCGTTTTGTCCGTCTGTCTACCCTTCTGTCCCTGTGCAAAAAAAATAATCTCAAAGCCACAAATGTAGAGACGCGGTTGAGCTGTTGTTGGAAAGGTAATGTATCCAGCTGAGGCTAATCTATCTCAGAACCGCAAGGACAATCTTTACCACCGGAAGTCAGTGTTGCCCACTCGCTTCTAAATTGAATTTTCAAGTTTCTTCTTATTTGTTAGAACTATCTGTAATAAAAGTTCATAAGCATTAACCAAGGTATTAAAAATAGTGTGAGCTTTACTGTCCATAAGTTCGCCAGTTGTCAATGTTGCAAAACTATCTTATAAAAATAAATGTTCCCGTATCTCAGATGCTTTCAAGTGATCATTAGAGTCTTCACGAAGGTTATTAGAAACTCAGATGCCACTAGTGTTGTAAAATACGTTTTTTTTTCTTTCTGTGAAGTATGTTTTAAAAATAAAACATAATCCTTTTTAAATATATGTATTTTTTACGCAGCAAGTATTTAATGGTTTACGCTGTGGATAATCAACGTAATCAACAGGATTGGAGTGAAACTCTCACATATTCATCCCAATTTACTATTGCTTTGTTTTCCTGCAACCTTACAAGGCAAATGATGGGATTATATATGCATTCACTGTAACATTGCTATGCTTCCTATATCTTCACCCTGACAAACATAAGGAATTAACTAAGGACATATGGACTGAAGTTATTGGGTATAGCTTGTAATACAGTACTAGTATACCTCCATGGAACTGAAGAAATATTTTGAATTATAGATAGAATTTAAGTTCCTAGAGATAATACAACTTCGAAGACATCTTTACTGTTAACTGAAAAAAACTATGAATTCTTTGCGAAATATGTTCTCATCCCATATATAATACGTTAGTTTCTAATTGTGGTATTATTCAAGCAACATATATCTTTTTTTTTATCATAAATACCATCAACAAATATAAATATCTGTAGCTCAAAATCCGCGATATAACCTGCTTTATATTCAAGGATAGAGAGAGATGCAATATATGTTTGCGTGTATTAGTACATTGTGTTTTACGATAATAACACAGGGGCATTGCCTGCAAGTCTCACAAAATACTGTGAAAATATGTAGACACAGACAGTATAACCAAAAATATTTTATGTTGTATATATATATATATATATATATATATATATATATATATATATAAAGAGTTGTTTAAAACCATAATGAATACTCATGTAAACAAGCAACTACATTGGGACGCGCGTAAGCCATAGTGTTGTTACCTCCCATACAATTAATTTTATCTTTTAAGCAACTACATATATATGTTTCTTCTAATGAGGATGTTGCAATAGGGCTCTGAGAAGTATTTTTCAAAGCATAACGTAACGATGTCCCGCGGCTCCCCCGCGCTTTTAAAGTATAGTAATAGCTATCGGCCCGTAATAGTATGGGGTCATTTGAAAAATTGAATTTTAAAATAGTTGGCAACGCTGACAACTGGATGCTTGAGTACGGGGAACAACCATAATGTTTCGATTGTGTCGAATATGTATAATTGAAGTTGGTGTGGATACGTCGAACTGGATGGAAGTAGTAAATAATTATTTTTATGATTTATTGGCAACACTGTCAACTGTGTGACTTGAAATGCCTCTGTGACGCGTTCCTGTACGTACATAACAAGGTTTGGTGCTAATAAGTTCAATGAGTTGGAAGCAAATAAAACATTTATTTTTAGAAATTGGTTGCCAATACTGTAGTAACGGGAGTATCCACATGAACTGTCCCAGCACTTAATGCACATGCCAAATTTGGTATAAATCAATGCGGATACGTCCAACGGTAACAAATATGAAATCTAAATTTTTAATGGTCACCAACCCTGACAAACTACGGTACCTCTATGACCAGTCCTAATGAACATGTTTGTCAAATTTTGTGCAAATCAATACACACGTGAAGATTTATATTAACAAAGTCATTCCTATAAGTTAAATTTTAAAATAGGCTGACAAGAGGGGTATCTGGGGTGCTTGAGTTTGGAACGCTGAAAATTTTTTCCTATTGTGTTGAATGATGTTTAAGCTAAGTTTGGGTCAGATACGACATTGAAGTTTTTTTAACTGTGTTTTGAAAAGATGGCAACACTGAGAACTGGGCAACCCGCAATCTCTCATATACCAAAAATATTTACAATCTATGGTTTAATTTATGTTGTACTTCTTTTTAACTATTTATACGAATAGGTCTGGTGTTGATACTTCTAACTTAATAGAAGAAGTTTTGTCTAACTTTCAAACATTAATTTTGTAGAAAACTGGTCGCTAATGCTAATTAATAGGGTGCCTTGAAGAGGAACAGCACAATAATTTTCAATTGTGTCGAATAATATTTATGCCGATTTCGGTATAGACTGGTCTACGGAATAGATTGTTTTTAAAATGATTTTTTAAATAGTTTACAACACTGAGACGCTGGACCAATGAAAAGAACTTTGAGCTCGTGTTCCCGAGATCTTTATAACGACACCTCACATAACTTATTAATCCTAGTAGTTCCTAAGTTGAAAGACACGGAGGGACTGACAAAGCGTGAATATAAAATCTCCATTAATGAACCTAAAGATACCCATGAGATAGTATGTCCATTCGAATGGACACTGGTTTTTAAATAGCAACTAAATCACTGGATTTAGTGATTTTTGAAAACATTGATTTTTCAGTGTTTGACATTGTAAAATTGTTGAAGATATTTACAACAAGAACACATCAAATAAAATCACCGATCTTAATTATTCTAGCCATTGTGCTCTGCAACGGCAGGGTGCCCGTGTATATTCATTATCCAGGAAGTAAATTAAGAATCTCCCTCGAAGTTAATCAATGGAAATACGGCTCTGCATTACCTGTACAAGCCGACCTGCACCTGGGTAAGGTTCTGGATAAAACTTCACTTCCACCCGTCACCCAATCCAGACATCTGACAACTTGGCAGTTCAGGTTACAAGGAAATATTTTAACCCACACATTGTGTACCATAAAGCATACTATAGAGCATTGGAAGATACCCCTCGCAGGAGTTTAGATATGTCTTGCACTCGTATTGCTGCTAATGGTTTCCAATATAAACATTTAAAGTAGCAGACGACAGCTTGGAAAATAAAAAATATTGTCAGCACTTCCAATTTGCATAACACAACATTTATTACACTCAAGTACAGCTTCGCCAATATATATAATACATGCCAACAATTGACTAACCATATCTTTACACATAATGTAGATTCATTACATTAAGTATTTTACTATTGCTGTGTCCATATGAGCTTCAAATACATTTAAGGAAAGAAACATTACTTCACACAAATTATTACAGGAAATAACTACACGAAAAAATACCACGTGTCTCATTATTTACAAAAAGAGACTATCCATCAAATGTGTTCAACCTGTGTGCAAATACTCGGTAGAGTAAACTGCAACTACCACTACTACTCCGTTGATCACAGGGAATTTTGGGTTCGAAAAATACAGAAAGGCTTAAACAGATCTCCTTCTGATGATCCTTCGCTGGATTGCATTTTACTGCAGTACAAATCCTATCATTACTTAATTCTTGCCAAGTAGTATTACATCCAATATAATCTACCCATAGAAGCAAGGCAAAATCGCTCAAGAAGATTAATAGCAGAACAATCCGCTTGACATGCTTTCAAATACAGCTGCAGCATACAGAAGAGAGCATGCAACAGGAAGATAACTTTCAGAATAGTAGACAAGATTTTCATAAACGCGTTACAATGACGTTTAAATTATTTTCAAAACACAATTTCATTACAAATCTTTATATAAACTAATGAAAGGAAATCTCACCAAAAGTTTAGACACACGAAACATTAAATTTAGATATACAAAATGTTAAGTGACGTAAGATGGCGTCGCTTGCTTAGCATGGATCCACATGGAAATTCCCATATACGAATAACCGAGTTCGAGACCACTGAATAATTCTATACGTATGTACACATAAAATAAATTATAATACATTATACTTTACCGTTCATACTTCAAGTTAGGCACTATTTCAAAGTTATTACAACTTAATATATTCGATGTTTGTGATTCTTGTGAACCAATTCTTGGGTCCATAAAGATAATCGTGAAGTAACTGCAACATAGCCACAACTTCATAAGTGGAGATAGCGCCCATGGCCAAATTCGAATAAAGATGAAGCTCTCTTCTGCAATTCCGGATATTTCAACGACAAGTTACCTTATATTGGTTTATGATGATTTACTCCAGTGGAATGATGTTCGCGATCTTCGTTAGAAAAAATGATATATAATCAGGTGAAAACACTTTTCCCATTTTAAAATACTGCAAAGTTGCTGAGTTTCGGAAGGACAGCAGAAGTTTATTTTTATAAGACCATTTTATAAGAACGGTGAGTTTTGAGAATGTGTGGAAGTGTCTTGTACTGCCTCCAGACGTGATAGCAAGAAAGATATTCTTTTGAAAAGAAGGAAACAAAATTAACCAATTTGTTAATTGTCCATACATAAAAAAGCATTTTTGGGAGTGATTACCAGTGACTGACAATGCAAAAGTTCTACTAAATAACATTGAATAAAATTACTAACCGAAAATGTCAAGAATTCTTAACTACAAACTGTGTACCATTAACTTCCTTTGTTAAATTGTAGCTCTATAGGAAGTCCAGTATGCTTTTTGCCAGTTGTTAAAACTTTATAACCGGTGATACAAATCAATAAAAAAATAACTTTCTCTAGCAGATTGCTGATTTTGATAGAAAAAATAGGCTAACAAAATAAGGAATCATTTAAACATCTTTTCTTACTAGTTTTTTTTTGTAATACCCTGGGTTGGACTATCTTTAATCCGTGCCGTGGTTTAATAGTTACTAGGTTTCAGAAAAGAACGCTAGAAAACCACGATATAGTGGATCGAACTATGTCAATGCTGAAGCATTTGAATTATAATCACTTCGCAATATTATATTAATAGGAAACAGGATATGACTATTGTTTTCTGAGAATATATTTCTTTTTCTAAACAATAATCTAGATAAAAGTTTATTCTTTTTCCCTAGCATAAAGGAAAATAAAATCTCTGTAAACACAGAAAATCTGGAAACATGGCTAACATACTTCAAATTCTCCTATAATGACTTAGAACTATATGAAAAAGTAAGAGATCTGGATGCGAATTTCGTTGAAATAATGCAGCAGGTGAGTAAGCAAAGAAGCTGATTTATCTTCTCTCCTATTAGTGAACAATAAGTGCTAAATGTAGAGTAACAGTTACAGATTCACACAATCCAAGTACATATCATGTCAGTGTGATATCAAATTTGAAAGTTGGATAGATTAGTTTTGAATTCCAGTATATCTAACGCATATGCTATTTGTACTCTTCGTTTATAGTTTACTCTTAGTGCAGGGTAGAGCCAATCTATTACTAAAGAACTGTTTTAAGTTTTCCGTATTATATTGTATGGTACTATATAATATTGTATTGTACGTATTATATTGTACATTCATATTATAACAATAACATTTCGGACAAGTTTAGGATTGCCAGATTCTATAAACGAAAAACCGGGAAATTCTCAGATTATATTATCATCATATTCAGCCATTTTCTGTCCACTACTGGATGAAGGCCTCCTCCTTGCTTTCCACATATGTCGATCTGCTGTTATTCTCATCCATGTATCTCCTGAAAAACGCTTGATTTCATCTACCCATCTTGAATTTGGACGTCGTTTCGGTCGTTTCTTTTCTCTAGAAACCCAGTGTAGTACATTTGTCGCCCATCTTCCATCTGTTCTCAGATTATTTATGTCTTTCTTTTTCTAATTATAAGTTTATTGGAATTCGACCATTTCATCTCAAAATACAAGAAAATGGAAACATACCAATGGCTTTGAAGATCTTTTTTAAATTTGAGAAATGTATATTATACCTATATCAAAAAGATACAAAACATTAAGCATTAAAGCAAATGTTAAAAAAGGTTTCCAAAATAATGGTTTTTTAAGATAACTATTTTTAAGAGAATAATATTTCAAAGGAATAATTTATAAAATATGTGTTTCGGGACCAAAAACACCCTAAAAGTTTGCGAAGCACGTTTTGAAACGTTCCGGTCAGGTCAACTTTATACCTTACAGTTTTATACCTTACAGGTCAACCTTACAGTTTTGAGTCAGGTCAAAATTGCTCTGTGGGAATGTAACACTCCCCTCCACTTTATATACGTGTACGAGGGCTTTCAGGGGATTCTCCCATCTCCTCTCGCCTTTTTGTTTCCACCAATTCTCCAATATCATCCATTCGGTTTCAGCTAAAGTTGCCTAAAGGCCTTAAACAAAATTAAGTTCCACTTCATACACCTGACACCCTTCCAGGACCGCTGAAATACCTTCAGACGACGCCTTCCAATGTTTAAACTGTAATGAAGTTGGAATAAAGATCAATGGCGAATATTTTCATCACCTATGATTCGCTGATGATATAGTACTGTTTGCTTCAAGTGCAAAAGAGCAACCAACCACAATGGAAAGAGCTGTGTAATGAGAGTTCGGAAATAGGCCCTAAAATTAATTTAAACAAAACAAAAGTAAAGTACAATCAACATGCTGAAAAGAAGGGAAAAAAATCACGGAGAGACAATAGGCATTGTCAGGGATATAATCCTAAATTTTTAGGTGGGTATGCTCTTAGCTCGATGTAATGAAACATTTCACTTACTATCCCATATACCTGCGTATTTAATAAATTTTAGCTGGGTATGCGGTGATGTCTAAAATTGAGGTGGGTATACGGCATATACCGGCGTATATCCTCTATTACATCCCTGGGCATAGTTGATGAGTATGTTTACATGGAACAGCTCAAAATATCGAATGCTAAGTTGACGGCTGAAATAACTAAAATATCTGAAATGGCGTGAAGCTCGTTTGGAAGACAACGCTTTGTTTTCCAAAGCAAACTACGAATGAGTTTATAATTAATGCGAGCATAAAGTTTATAATCCATGTGCCTTACCTGTAATGATGTACAGCTATGAAGTTTGGACATTAAATACGAAAAAGACTCAAACATTAAGTGTCATACAAAGAGCAATGAGGAGGTGCATGCCAGGAATAACTAAGGAGACGAATGAATTCGCGGACAAACAAAGTAGAAGATATATTCAAGACTTCGAAAAGGATGGAGATGAGCCGGTCACATAGCTAGACGATCAGATGGGAGATGGACGACTAATGTACTACATTGAATTCCCAGAGAAAAAAAACGACCGAGACGACGTCCAAATGCAAGATGTGTAGATCAAACCAAGCGATTTCAGGAGGTACATGGATGAGGATAGCAGTAAACCGGGAGATGTGGAGAGAAAAGAGGGAGGCTCTCATCGAGCAGTGGACAGAAAGCTGTTGAATATGATGATGATGACACAAGACACCAGCAGTGTGAAACAATAGCATTGGGTTCACTCTACACGAACACAGAATCTCACTTTACTTCCAGACGTATGTATACATACTGTATCGGATATAAGTTTTGATTTAAAAATTGTGCCTCTGAAGACGCCAGAAAGGGTCGAATAAGGATACTGTAAATCACGTTTATATGTAGCGAACAAGAGTAGTATAGCCATTGCTGTTTAAGATTTCAACAATGAAGCAGTTTGCGCTTTCGACCTCGAATTGTCATAAAGAAAGTTCCTGGTAAATATTCTTTATTTCACAGAAAAAAGAAACCGGGACAAACCGGCGTCCCGAAAGAACATTTCAAGAAAGTTCATTCTTTCATTAAAAACCGGGACGTTTGGCAACCTAGCCAAGTTAATTATTAAAAGTTACAGACTGAATTCAAAATTATTTTTCCATCATTCTAATAAGTTATGGGGAAATCTCAATATTTTATGGCTTAAATTATAAGATTTTCTTAAGATATATTTATCTTTCTCATTGACAAAATTAAGGAGAAATGTTAAGATATGCCTAAAAGTCTTGGTAAAAAATTAATAAGATAAAATGTACAGGCTATTTTAGTTAAATCGGTAGAAGTATGTAACTTCAGATGAAGCCTAAGATCACCATAAAAACAATTAAAACATTTAAGTTGTAACATTTTGCCGTTGGCGGTTCCATCCTGGGTGTCCGGACACCGTCCTGAAATTCTTAGTTTTGTGCATAATTAGTATAATTGTAGCCATCATTATACACATTTAATACACAATTCATATTCGGAAGCACTTCGAAAACCCCTAAAACAAGTGTACCTCTCCCAAAAGCAATTTCTCTATATGCTTCGGAACAAAGGAGCAGAGTGATATTTGGTCTTTTCTCTCCTGATTGTTGTGAATGATAAAAAAATAATTACAATTCAGTACTTTAAAAACAGCAAAAGTAAATATGAAATCTTAAAAACTAGCCTAATTGTTGCTACTAACCCGAAAACACTTATCATGGGCACAATTTCTCGCTTTTTAATAGAGTAACAAACAATGGATAATCATAAAGCTTGAGTATGTTAAGATATCGGATGCAAGATGTTTCAACCAGTCATTGCCAAAGGAAACAACACATGGATCTGTTTGGTTTTGTAAATGTTAATATCATGTTCTTAATACGATTATATATTGTGCAGTACATTTGAGTTATTAGAAAATTTAGCTAAAATACAATGGTAAGTATCAAAATGTAAAAAATCAACCCATCTGTCATTAACGTAAGATAGGAGCACAAGCTTAATCATGTTGAAAGCTAGGAGATCAGATATCAAATGAGATAAAAATATAAGAGGAAGAAGAAAAATAAATAAAACCAAGAGTTCTTAGAAATTCACAGGAGTACAAGATCAAACATCGAATGAGAGAAAATTTAGAAGAGGAAGAATAAAAACAAATAAAACCAAGAATATCTAGAAACTGACAGGAGAACATCGGCTAGTTCTGTACAATTATTGGAACAACAGGCGTAACTTCTGATATGTCAGTACTAACCTGTTTCCAGATACACGTGAGTTTCAGACTAAATTAAGCAAGAACACGTGCGTCATTGGGATAATGTTGGACGTCATTCGAAATTCTTCCTAACCAAATTATTCCACGATAGAAGATAACGCTTCAAAATCCCGGATATTCCAAAAATATAGAAAGGAAAGATAGGGAAGACAAGATCAGTGTTAGCCGTGGCATCAGTCGGGTCAAGATCGAGTTAAATCAGTCTTATTAGATCCGTCGGATGGAGTTTCTAAGTTCTATTTGTTAGATCAGCTTATAAAATCGATCGTATGAAAGTTTTAAATTTTCGTTAGTTTGCCTCAGTCTCCTACATTCTCCAATGTATCGTTTAGAGAAAAAATCATCAATAAAAAATAGTCGGGCGGGACTCCAACTACTAAAGACAATAACCAACAATCCATCGGTCGGTCCTTAATAGTGCAGTGAGAGTCTATGTCAGAACATCGGGTATTCAAATGATTAAGCATTCTACCTTAGAGACCGCTTATTCGAATCTCGTGCTGTAACAGCGAATGAAAACCAGTGAATTTGCTTAAAACAACGTTAGAGACTAGAAATTAGTGACAGCTTCCGTAGTGTAATAACTCCCCTTTTAGGATTTGTAGCATTAACAGGGAGGGATCTTTCCAGACGCCACAAGGTGAAACTAGAGGACGGCCAACGATAAGAGTGTGTTCTAGGTACGTTAATCGCTCTTAATTAGTCAAGAGTTGATTGCGTTACTGACACTCAAATATGCTTAAATCACTCCGGACGTAATACTTTACCTGCTGAAACGCTAGATTAATTAAATGTATTAACGTGAATTTAAAAGTGTTGTAATTGCATGGATCAGAATGTACTCCTCTCGCCCATATTCACTTCGAGTCTACGATAACGGCCAAATTTAATCAGGATTACAACATTGTCACCGAGTCTACTGTAGAGTACCAAGACTGTAAGTGAAATGGTGTAGTATTAGGAATATGTAAAGAAATTGTCTAACAAGTGTTCAATGGTAGGTCAAAGTGTAAATTTTCAAGAATATATATTAAGGAATATAATTTTCTACTGAAATACTTACATTCATATCCCATGTGTTAGTTGAGTATTATACTATGATAGTTTTGTGCGAACGGACACGAGGAGTGCTCTTGAACAGTGCGCACAAAGAACTTAAGTTCATTTTATTACTTTTGTTCACTGTCTGTTGTTTAATATAGTTAGTCCTTTACATTGCAGGCATTATTTTCCACCCTAATTTGTTGGGAATGCATTATAAATAAAATAATCATTGCACTTATGTTTCAATATTTACTTACAAGTAATAGGTTCCATATTTCTAGAAGGCAAATACGAGAATGACAACTATACGCCTGTCGTTGTTACAAACAAAAATCGTAATATAGCGTACTATTTACTAAAGTTTCAGACGCAGCGAGCGTACCCATTTTACACTGAAACAATACGCAAAACAAAACTCTGGACAACCTGTAGTAAAAACTGTTGATTTGAGTGCAAAATGAAACGTTTTGAAGCGAGGAGCATCAGAACTAATTCAGAAATTGACATGTTCATTTTGCGAGCCTGTATACGCAGAAAAGAGTATTGTATCAATCTGCAAAGTTTGTATATTATATCGTTTTCTACCACATTGTACCTATGACATCACCATTAGCCCTAGTATGTACTTCTTGAAACATATGTCTTACAAATCGAAGTAAGGTAAATCACCATTACGTATTGCGTTCCAACAAGTTCTCGTAGGCAATATCCATTAAAGTTGTTAGGAATTTAAGGGTGTAACTTACCTGACAGTCTATCAACATATTTGACATTACATTGGACAGTTTCTTTCATTAACACGGCTTATCTAACATACTAAGGTCTCAATTAGTTTTAAAGAAAAGTGTTTATAGGATAACATAGAAACATTCCTATTCATCTTGTCATAATTTTTCATCCTTTATTTTCATCCGATAATGAAAAGATATCGAAAAGTTAATGTCATATTTTTCACAGATCGACAATGAGGTAACCATTGAAATGAATGTAGCGTCTTCATTCACCAGCATAAGAGAAAGAAGGCTACTAAGAATTGCAATGGACGAAGCATCCTGTTATGGATACAATTCGATTGAAATCGTTACAAAATTTAGGTAAGTTTGAATTCATGAAACTTATAGGTATAGTTCTGGAGGCTATATTTATATATACCAACACCTCCGAAAGCTATATGTATATTCCTTGGAAAATACTTTTCACACTGATTATCCCATGATCAAATAAGCTATTGAAAATACGCCAGAAAGATTAATAACAACTGAAAATTTGAGCTTCCTTTAAGATTTAAATTAGTCGTGATATCAATTTGGCATTTCGTTCTATCCCCTTTATCTTAAAAAATCTAAGTTAATCGTAACTTTACTTAAAATGCTAGATTATGGAGAGTAGCAGAAATATCCTTTGCATAAATGTCAACAGATCATTATAATCTTGATGCAAAAAGTGGTCATGATAAATAGCTAACTCTAATTAAAGTTTGGCTTTTGTTTCTAATTTATAACTGTGAAGATTAAGTTATAGTGTAGACATAATATTGTTTGATTGTCAAAATTCACTGTTTGAAAAGCTTATACATAACATACGAGACATAAATAAAAGGGGAAAACGTGTTATGATGTATGTATACATTAGATATATATTTTAATGAGTTGGATTACACTGCTAAGGAATGTTCTCGAGTCAAATTCCATATTGTGAACATATCTAAAATTAACTAATAGGGAGAGCCACGTTCATTTTGTAAAAAAATGTTAATATATTCAACATTGTTGGAAAGACGATAAATGACCTCATTTTACTTACCATTTTGATTCTAGGTTAAAACTCTTAAACCGAAACATTTTTATATTTTTTTTCTATAATTATTAGAAATACCGATCTGTCAGACCGCTGCGTAATAACATAGGTTGTAGATGTGTTGTAAATATTGACAAAAAGTTTATTAGGAAATATATTTGTTCAAAATATACAGTTACAATTGCGGGCACAGAGTTACTTGATAATTTATATTACTTAACCATTTAGAACATTTCAGTGTGTAAATCAAAAGTTCAATTTTAAGTAAGGCAACTTGGAAGTTATTGCATAACTCGTACACATTGTTTGCAAATATTTTTCAAGCACTATAAGCGCTGTGGCATCTCCCAAATGACGCACTTATTATTTGTCTTTCTTTTCGTCGCGTATGGACAGCTTTTGCGTTTCTCCAATTTGCTAGATAAGGCACTAGTAGAAGTAGGTTGATCATCAATTGCGAGAACTTCTTCAATATTTTTTCTGTGATCCCTCCTGAGATCCGGGATTTTCAGTCCAGACTTCAAGTGTGGCTTGATTAGCTGCACGGTTAGTTCCCGGACAATTTCAATACGAGTTTTCATTTTATTGTTTTTCTAGTACAAATAAATCGCATAGCTGTTTACTGCATCAACCATTGCATAAAACATTGCCAACGGACATTGACGAGTAAGGCGGTTTCTGCTGTAGTTCGCACATTTCGTATCCAATGTGTCCACTTCCTCCTTTTTTTATTGTAAAAACAAATCATTTTGGACAACTTTTTCTCAATATCGATGTCCTTGGTATGGCGCATTTTACTACTACTGCTTATTTCGTTTGGTAACCTACGAAAACAGTTTTACCTTCAGCATAACCATGCAGAGTGACACTCACTTTTCTCCGTTTTGAACCCAAAAATCTCCTGGAATTTATTTTTATTTTTTTTCTGACATATCCCACATTTTTTAGACCTTTATCTTTCAAGCAACTGACTAATTAAACTGACGAAGAATAGTTGTTAGCAGTTACATTCATGTTTGTGCCCTCAATTAGTTTCAAAGCTGCCAGGCTAGGTTTGAGAAGCTCTTTCTCTTGAATACTCAAGCTGATTCGATCAGATCCTTTACCGGTATAGTTATGCATTAAAGAAGTAACGATTTTGCATCAACCCACCAGTTTACTATACTTTCCATTAGTGTTTTGCCGGCTTCTGGTATATACACCAGTAATTGACAGTGCCATCTGAAAGGAACAATCATTGCATATCTATACATACATAACATCCAGACATAAACAGCTTTTGATAGTTTTGTATGAACATTTGAAACTTATGAGAAAAGGCTGCAGCTGGGTTATTCCTTTTCGCTGTAGCGGGATCATTTCAGTGAAAATGTTCTATAATAGAATGCAAATATTATAGTAAAAACTGTTTAAAAAACACAATACCACCATTTCCGAACAGGCAGAATCCACAGTGCTCTTACCGTCTATAAAAATATTTTACCGTATCTTACAATGTCACTAATATTTGCATTAGCCGAAATATCAGTCTAGGATACCGATAGGAGAAAAACGTTATTAGAAATATCGGTCTCGGAGATAAGTTTAATAAACGATGTGCCACTCCTACACTTCACACTACAAACTGTGTACGTTTTGGAACTAATAATAACGCAAGTACTAAGAATTACAGCGTGCCAAATAAAACCTTGCAATCAAAAAAAAAATAGTAGCGGCCGAACAAACAGATGTTTCGGTTTATGTTCATTTACGTTAAAGGTAACAACAGTTACGAATACTAATTAGTAGTTTGCTTCTCACGTAAAAAAATATTTATTTTAGATATTGGATGTAAATATTATATAATTCTTGATTTACGGGCACGTTTAGTAAAATTACGTAAGCATAAGCCACTGTAATCTCATTTGTTGCATAGTTGATTTAATGTTCTGCTCTTGCCTGCTTTATCTTTTCCCACTAAATAATTTCCCTTAAGTTATAACACAAAATCTGTGTCTAAGGAAACGAGAATAGATATTTGTTATTCCTCAAAAGAATAAATTCATTCTCTTGTGTCATTTTATTAAGATCAGTTGCCCTTTTATAAATTTGTTGTAAAGAATAGCGTACTTATTAGCACGTCTATCATTAAAATTGTTGAATTTCTTAGTTCCTAAGAAGTGACTCCCAATAATTAAACATTTCGAGTGTGATGAAGATACGTGATCGTGAAATTTAAATGTTATAGAGTAAAATGTTTTGGAAATACCTCCCCCAGAAAATCCCCTGAATAAGTGGAGATGATGATAGTATATCATTACCCTAAATAATAGTATTTCTTCGTGTCAACATTGTAAGAGCAGGGCATAGAGTTTTAAAAAGAACTAGTGTAATTGGGGTTTCAAATGACATCGAACCGCGGAGGTCTTTCAATAAAGAAAATAAAAATTAAAACAATTCGTCTGCGGATGACGATTGCTAAAATTAGCAGAGGCCAACATAAATATATAATAGAAGGTCTATTGGAAGAAATTAGATATGCAACGTGTTGATTTACTGAACTATTTCTTTATCATTTTTGTAGGTATCAAAAGAAGTACTCAGCATGTGTCAGTTCTATGTGAAATTAAAAATAAAACTTCAGTTACTGAGGGCAAGTGCCATTGGTAACTTAGTTTAGATAACAACTATGAAGCACAAAAGGTTTCACGTTGTGTTAACACAGATAATCTTGACTAACCTTTGTGTAGAATTTCACCAGTTCCGCAATAGACGAGGTCACAAGTAGACGGAAAGTTCCACAGGTTCCGTCATAGACGGGGAGTTGAGTGTGAAAAAATACCAGATAATAGATAAATGTTGAGGAATATTAATTAGATTTTATGGTGGACAACAATAAACGAATTATGATGACAATTACTTTTAATTTAGCTTTAATCTGGAATGGAAACTCTGATTGGATTCATGTAGACTACAATACTGACCAATGATAAATAAAGTCTTTGCAATGCGATATTGGAATACGGTTATTATTACTTATTTCATACAAATACAAATATAATAATTGGCGACAAGATAAACGTTGAATCTACGAGATTGGGGAAGATGGCAAATAAACAATTAACATTTAATTTGTTTGATCCTAATGATGAGAAAGAACAATATGTAGTACGTTTCCAATTATACTATTTAATACATGAAGTGAATGAAGATAAAAACTGCTTTTTGCTGACATCCATAGATTCTAGGGCATATAGTGAAATTCGAAATTATGCGGCACTTCGAGGAATTAGCCAATTATTTTATCAAGAAATTTTAAATTTATTAGACAGTTATTAGCAGTTAAAACAAAGATTATAACAGAAAAGTATGGAATTCATCGATTATGTCAACATCCTGGACAATCCATTAAAAGTATAACTCAGCATTGAGAACACAGACTATCAAATCCAATTGTGTTCTTTTCTTTGAGAAAGCCTTAGCAACGCAATTTATAATGGTATAACTGGGAATTCACTTCATGTATTACATAGTATAACTGGAAACGTACTACATGTTGTTCTTTCTCATCATTAGGATCAAACAAATTAAACTATTAGCGACAGATGAAAACGAAATTACTAAAAAGCGACTGAGTTAGCAATACAAAATATAATAGTGGATAGCAATGTGTTAGACGGACACACGCTATCCTTTAGTTCAATCAGTTGATGTAGATTGGATTCAGCATAAATCTTCATCGAGACATAGAGACAAAACACGAAAGATGCTTTCGTTCATGGTATACAACAGATTTTGTTCATACAATATTAGAAGGAGAAACTGTCCAGCTTATAGGTTGTATTCGTTTTGCGGCAAGAAAAATCATATTCGGATTTGCTGTTTGCAGAAAAAAGGAACAGAGTACGAGATCACAAAATGCCTTCACAGAGGTTAAGGTTGCACAAGAAGAACAAAAGGATCGTAATACAATTTCTAATGTACAAACTAATGAGGATGCTTGGTAAAAGTTTTGGATCAATACCATATTTGATTTTAATAATAGAAACAATCTCTTGATTTTAATAAGAATGATGTATAGGAAGTTAATTTAACAAGGGTGGTTGGAACAAGGTTTAGTTAAAAAGTTGAAAATGATATATGGCTTTTGATGGAAGATTAGATGAAGTTAAAGAGTTGAGGACATAGTCAAATCAATAAGAATTGTTAAGACGAATACCTTGTGAGAGAGAATACCTTGGATTCAACCTGGAGGAGGGGTGTAGATACTGATTGACGAATATTAATTAGATTTTATTTTGGAAGACAATGTACAACAATAGGTAAATTCTCATGGCAATTACTTTTGATTTAGATTTAATCTGGAATAGAAATCTGATTGGATTCATGTAGACGACCATACTGACGAATGATAAATAAAGTCTTCGGTATACTATATAGGAAAACGATTATTGTTACTTCCTTCATAGAAATACAAATATAATACTTCTGTTTTTAATCCGTAAGCGTTCTTGAAAGCGGAAATCCATGAGTTTAATCTGGTAGTGGTCACACTTCAAGATGTTTCCTCCATTTTCAATATGGCGGACTCTATAACTCTAAAACCGCTATAAATTCAGGTTTTAGATCCCTTATCAAATTTACTTGCCATTCAGTTTAATTCAATTTGATAGATTTACCAAGTTCGTGTAATAGTTCGATGCTTAGATATTAATGAACAAATGTCTACTTTGCTCTTAATAATATGTTGTCATATCTGAAATAACAAGAAGAAAACAATTATAATAGGAAGAACTATCTTTTCTTAAACACTTTTTTTGCTTATACTTAGCTACAACTCATTATTATTTTTCTATTGATGAGATTCTTAGTATTGCATAAAATTTAAACAAATTTCGATCTTATAATGACTAACAATACAATTGAGTTTTAATCATACAAAGGTTAGGTCATAAGTCATGGCAACTATTTTTATTCTCTACGATAAAAAGTGACAACAATATAACCGTACGCCCCGAAGGGCATGTCACCCGTAGTATTTATACAGTACATGTCACTAGATGACAGTGTGTGTTACAGTTGTCGCCCGAAAGACGAAACAATGTTAGTGATGAGTCAAACATCGTGCAGGATAGAAGTTACTGGGGTGGAAGAGACTATAGGACCATCCATACTAACCAGATATCCTCTGGTATGATTTCAACCTCATATACAAACTAAAAGAAGCACTGCGTAGGAGACGGCTTGGGACTCAAGAGGAACTGTTGTTGTCGTGAAACTTGAGATGCCTCGACTCCAACCTGATCAATGCCTCCCATATTGCTGACTGCGTGTTGTGGATGCTAGGGGAGATTACTTGGAGGGTTCCAAGATCAATATGTTTGCGCCCACTTTCTTTATGCATTACCAATTTAGTCGTTTAAATAAGTAACACGCGTAGCACGACACTTTGGTTTAGGACTTTTTTCGCACCTACCTACCTACTTCTGGCACACACGGCCTGCATTGTTTATAGATTTTACAGTACGGAATAGTGTCCTCTTACATTCGTATATTTCAAAATAGCATGCTGGTGCCGCATTTGTTTTTTTAATAGTTATCATAAGTTATGGTGCACCTGCCGTAAGAGAAATATTCTAGTAAAAAGAAAATGTTATTCCTATTAAAGCCGATATTAATCGTATTAATTTAGTACAATTATACAGTCCCATAAAATAAAACTTAAATATTTATAAGACTGCATACACGATTAAACGAAATATAGGAATAGGTACAGTGATGATACAAATACAATCTGAACTTGTAAAATAAAGTGTCCAATACGTGCAATTTACGTATTTATTCAAAATAATTTTCTGTCACATACATTTTCGCATTCAGATATCTCTGATTCGCAATAGCAATAACCATCCTTGATTATTTTATGGTATTTTCAAATGCTTCTTATTCACTAATTGTATTTGCGTGGTAGTATTAGGTCAAAAGGATTAGCTGACTGTTCGGAAAAGAATTGAAAAATAAACCTTTGAAATTTCATATGTAAGTTGTTAATGATTGGTTTCCAAATATGGGTTTGATGTATATATTTTAGAATGTGGCACTGGAAGCAGTTTGATCTACATGCTATCCAACCCGGGTATTCTTCTGAATTCCAACAACCTGCTTTCATTGGTACTTGCTCCCTGTTTCCTAACCAGGTGCGGCTTAAATTTTCAACGTACTTAATTTATTTCTGGAGTAAGCTTTCTAGATTTGCGTAGAGTTTGGAGGGGCTTCTGGAACTCAGGTTTGGCAACTAATGCTAGCGCTGCTACTTTGATCCAACTTGCTGGTGACATCACAGCTTGTGAAGGCTGCACGTCTCAGGAAGTATGTTACAAATTATTGTGCCCAGGTACTCAGATCTTCTGACTTTCAATAGACTCCGTTTCCTTGGAGCTCCCTCATTCATCCAAATTCCTCTACATTCTGGAATTTCAAATTTGTGTCAAAGCCCCATTCCATTCACAACGATAACAGTGTTTTAGCTGTGAATAATTATTTTGAGATATTGTGAAGAGTCATGTTGGAATCTGTACATTGCATGTGCAAGTATTTGTGAATCGGCTTGCGTATGATTACATCTCCTATGCTGCCGTTTCGTAAAGTTAATTAAATTTGCCCGAATTGATAAATCAGGGTTGTTGCAGCCGCAACAAATGACCAGAGCTTAACGAGTCTGCAATTCTAAATAATCTGAATCAGTGAAACCTTGTTTGAAGCCACAAATCTTCTCCACAGTGTCTGGAATATTTTGGAGGGTAATTGAAAGATAATTTACAATTGTTGATATTTAGAAATATATCTGGCTTTCTCAAACCTCTTCACCAACGATGCGTTGTAGAGGCCAAACACGATATTAACTTTTTCGATTGAGTAGGGCTGAAGCATTTAATACAGTAAATGCTCAACAAAATCAGATAATGTCATCTGCGAAAGGCAACTTACACTTTGAACCAGAGCAATTCCGTTGAAACTATGACTGCATGATTCTATTTATGCTATAAGGCAATCTGCAGAATGACAAGGCTCTGTTAATACTGCATCACATTGAGTTTTCTTTCCAATGACATAGCATAGTAATACTTTATTACGTTGCTTGAGCGCTCCTTACGTATGAAAGACAGCTGAACTATATAGTAGCAGACTCATGTGTCATCATATTTTGTAATTTGTATTTTTGACTTCCTGCAAGCATGTATAAAAAACGAAGAATTATTAGGTATATGCCACAAGTTTCCTTACCGTGCAATATTTTCTTGTTTCTTGCTTTCATTTTGGCGAAAGTAAACTGTAATTCTGCTGAATTCCTTCGTTAAAAACGTTTATCTTGAGTCAATCTCCCCCCCCTTAAATTCCTCTTACATTTTGCGACGTCTAATTGACACGGACAGCAAAATTTCCTTGATCTGTGTTGTTCTAAGATTCCCACTGGCAATGCTGTAAAATTGGCTGTCGGTAACTGGGTTGAAAAAATATTGCTACGATCGGCCATGAAACCTAAGATTCTATGAAAATCTCAGCATTTCTACTCATTCTCTGTGATAACCATTCTGCATGTTGGCATTCCTCTGCGCCTACAGTAACATTAACAAAACTTCACAGTATCTTAATACAGTGGCATTCATAGCACTTCCATGGTGCTATGTGAGTTGCTATTTTTTGCTTACTGCTCGTTTTTATTGATATTACAATAGAGCCGCGATGAGCTTTGGAAGAACGAATAGCTGTTCCAAACCATGTTCAGCTGTAAGATGATTGAAATTGCCATGTGAACGTTTTACAGAAAAAAATAAATTTTGTAAATTTTACATGTATTTCTGGAAACATGTTATTCACCTGGAATATTATGGTTACATACAAAGAAATGAGGAAGGATCTTTCCAAAATATCTGTAGTTGCAACCCATAATCCATTCCTTTCTGTTTTGATACACTCTAAGAGCATCTCCACCATTTCAAACGTTTTACTTGCCTCACATGAATTTTATGTATACCTGATAATGGAAATATATCATATCGACATCACATGTTCATTGATTCAATACGTTCAGGAGATATTTCTGATTCGTCTCTATCACTAATTCCTGAATACCTTCAAACGATTTCATGAGCTCAAGGAATAGTCATATTGGTGATGATCTAGGTTTTGTAACTTATAGTGTTATTTTACATATGACTGAAATCAACTCACAGCTGAAAAAAATAAATGTTAGTTGTATCTATTTGTATATTTCGTTTAATCGTATACACACGCTTACAAATGTTTCAGTTTTTATTTTATGTGGGAAGGTCATGTAGCTCGGATAGGGAAAAACGAAGATTATATTCTATCTTGGTTGGAAGGCCGGATGGAAGGAGACCATTGGGAAGACCGAGACGTCGTTGGGATAACGATATTAGACGAGATCTTCGAGCAGTAGGTGTTCGTAATGGAAACAAGCTTGATAGTGCCCAGGATAGAATTCAATGGCGAACGTTCGTTATTGCGGCGATGAACTTGTGAGTTCCATAAGCCATAGAGTTAGTTAGTATAAATGTACTTATTTAACAAGGCTAATCGCTAGTGTAATAGAAGTAAAGAGGGAATGAAAATAATATTTTACTTGTATATTTCTCTGATGATTACATTTCAATGGCATTGTTTGTAATTATAAAGACTGTGTGAAAGTTCAAAAATGTTATAATTTTTAAGGAATTTATGAATTTCTTTAATATTGAGATGATGAATTGTAGCAAAATTATAAGTTAAGGTAAAAATGTTTAAGACAAGAAAATTAGTTTCTTCCAGTTATTTCAGATATAGCAACATATTATTACGAGCGAAGCAGACACATTTTCGCTAATCAATCTACAAGCAAATGTGATATCAATTTGGTAAATCTTTCAAATTGAAGTAAATGTTGTGACGGGTAAATTTTATAATGGACTAAATGTGAAGTTGTAGCGGTTTTAGAGCTACAACAATAACACTGATTTCTCAAGTTGACGCCGTCCGACATACTGAGAAATAAATAAAGGCGTTTGCCAACATTTAAGAAGTTAAACGAACTACGTAGAAATTTATCTGATGGTTATCGGGGGGAAATCGGGGATCTCCATTTCTAGCGATTTTATGCTGAATAGCTGATTCTATTGGGGAAATTGGAGCTACAAAACTGTGAAAGAATGAAGGGGAAAAATTCATAAATGACCACAGGAAACCATGTCATATATTTGTTGAGCAATTTAAATTTTAAGAGATGAAGAAATTAAATCTTGATTTTCTCAGTAGACCTGTTTTGCGACATCGTTTTTTTTTTTTGACACCTTTCATTTGTGACTCAGGGGTGATTCCGCAAGGCTAATCGCATATAAATTACAACACAACCTTCATTGGCCAAGCAATCTAACGTCGGACGTCATGAAATTGCCTGCGAAAGTTTTAGATTGAAATCGAATGAAAACTTGATGTGAATTTATATTTTCGAATATATATAGTCAATTTGATGAAAAGAAACAGATCTGCGAGTGTAGTACACTATCATATCTGTTTCTTCGTTCCTGATTGTAAGTGCATAAGTAATGTTTGTGCGTTGTTAAGAATATATATGAGGCATTGAATACTGAAGAAACCAATTTCATGAAAGATGTATTACTAAGCTACAACTGGGACGTATTTAAGAAAACCCTAAAAAGCATGTAAAAATTGCACGTTCAACAGATTATATTGATGTGTAATCAAGATAAAGTTAAAGAACCTTCGTGTAGAAATATTGTAATACCAACATATTAATCCCATTCCACTGTCGTCTTTTCTTATTTGCAGAAACACAGGACAGCTTATCACCATTTTAAATGAATCACATTTCTATCTCAAGCCTGATGTTAATTATATACTTCTTTTGGGTCAATGTTACACATACTACCTTCGGGACTTTAATCGTAATGACTGCCAAAATGTAACGCAAAAGGTAAAATGTTTAACGCCTACCTGTTGTGTTTCATTTTGTACTAAACTTGTACGACTACTAAATTTCATGTATTATTGTATTTAAAACAACCTTTTAAGTCAGACCACCGCCTGTGTGATATGATGCCGGTCATTTAAAGTTAGCAAGTATTTTTTTTAAAAGAATGTTTAGAATACATATGTTCGTATGTTGTGATGTTTTTATACACATGATCAGTGATGAAAACAGATTCATTACCTATTTTATGTATAAAGAAGTAAGTCATGTTTTCTATTGGACATTACAATTCTTCAAACGACGTTCACTTTACTTCACTGAAAATAAATATTGATTATAAAATTACGAAACGAACTACATATTACTGGCCTGTTTTGAATCTTTGCCATAGTTGCTCACTTAAATTATATTTAATTTGGTATCGTCAGGTAAATTGTTTAAATAATACAGAGTGCATTAAAATGTTTAGAAAATAAAAGTTTTTAATCTAAAATATAATGAGTAACCTTAGTATTAACGATCTAACTATTAATATATATCCGTACATCTATATAATTTCCTAAAACTTTTTATTTACGTGCTTATAAATACACTCAGGTGCAAGCTACGCCATTATTAAAGGAAGTGAGAAAATCTGTATATAATATATATTTTAACACTATTTGTATGCTGCTATGGCTCTGCTCAAGGTTCCCAAATAGGTTATCTCGGCCTTCTCTGCTTCAGTGATCTGTATCTCGCGTTGTATAAGTCCGATCGGATTCAACGAGATGGCGCTCAAACGATGAGATTGCGTACTACAAACACTCTTCAGATAGTTGTGATGAGTTGACTCAGTGTTGTGTGAGCGCGCGTCAAAATGGACACTAGCAAAGAGAAAATACACTATATTTTACAGTTTTTCTTCGATAAAGGCGAAAACGCAAGCCAGGCGGTTGCAAATGTGAATAGTGTTTATGGTCCTGATACTGTAACAGCCAATCACGCGCAATTTTGGTTTCGTCGATTCCGTTCCGGTAATTTTGACGTCAAAGATGTACCACGCACTGGAAGGCCACGTGTCGAACATGTCGATAAAATCATGGACATTGTCGCGTCCGACCGTCATGTAAGCACTGTTTCGATTGCCCAAGAGCTAAACATTGCACAAAAAACCGTGTGGAACCATTTGCATAAGGCTGGATACAAAAAGAAGCTTGATGTATGGGTGCCACACGAGTTAACGCAAAAAAACCTCATGGACCAA